>CAUYLG010076681.1:0-38886 GCA_963573385.1 Cacajao melanocephalus
ATATGTATATACATATATATGTATATACAAATATATATATGTGTATATATATGTATATACATATATATGTATATACATATATATATGTGTATATATATGTATATACATATATATGTATATACATATATATATGTGTATATATATGTATATACATATATATATGTGTATATATATGTATATACAAATATATATATGTGTATATATATCTCTCTTCATGATTAAAAATATTTTTTCCCACACAGTGCCCACATGAAATAAATGTCTTTTTGTACAACACCTTGTTAAAATTATTAAAGGAGGACTCAGTAATATTTCCATGCCCAGGGGAAGAATTCTATTACAGAGATGGACAACGCAGGCCATTGAAAACTCCAACAAAGGATCCTGGAAATAGCAGAGGAAAATTGTGAGCTCTAGATGTAAAATAATTGAATAAAAGTGTCCTAGACAGGTAGAACAACTCAGCCCTCTGAGGAGTCTCTTTCACTGGCTTCCCTTTAAAGGTAGGGAATTCTGTTGCAAAAGCAATTAGGTTGTTTCAGCCCTGGAACTAAGGCATCTCAAAATTAAAGTATGGAAATCTGAAACCAATCAGTACTCAAAAGACTGATTAAGTCTGTCTTTAAACATATAGATGCTTGAGTAGTATTATTCAAGTTATTATATTCATGAGGATTCTGAGAAGTCTTATGACGTTATTATGTTTTATGTGAGATGATTTTAAAGCTGTTTTTGGTGTGAACAGACGTGACAAGCATTTGGACAAACACTTTTGTCCCTTAAAGACACATGTTTATTGTAGTTTGAAAATGGATTTAAAGAGTTGGGTCAGACATTGTTTTAAAGGGTGAGTTTATCCTTACAGGTTATGCATTTCTTACTCTGAATCACCCAGCCCCAATCCCTCCTCCTAAGTTTAAAAAGATGATTTGACAGTACAAATTACTTTCTTTGTTTTCCATTTAGCAGAGCTTGTGGTTTTTATAGGCATATAAACTAGTTTTATAACTTAATTTTCTACAAGTTGTGGCATGAAGAGGAATAGGCAGTGGCTATAAAAATGTATGCTAAATCGCTGCTAATTAAAAATGCAGCTATTGACCATGTTAACCAAACTAATTAATTGCTTTTCTGTATTATAATTTAATTAATTTATTTATCCATAAAGGCACATTTTATTAAAATAGACCATAATTTTAAGTGCACTATAACCATCGAAACTGTGAAATCAGTCGTTTTAAACTCTCAACAAGATCCTAAAGTTTGATCCATGACCATTAAATTGAGTGTTTGCATGTGAAATAGATACCTATGTACATGTCTCTTTATGAGATTGCTGAAAGCAGAGATTTTACTTCATTTTAATTTTTTTATCCTGACAGTAGAGCGTTCAAATCATGGCATTATCAACCTTATAATCTTCTCTGTGTTGCAAATTCTCTCATAAAATGGGAATAATAATAGCAGCTCCTTGTAAAGCTGTTGCATGCATTAATTCACTTATTAAAGGATCTAGAATAGTGACTGGCACACAGTAACATTTAATATATGTTACTTATTTTCCCCAATCGCTAGTACTCAGGTTTTGTGCAAGCAGTTATTGCTTAGTAACTGCTTATTAATTAATATTCTGGCCAAAAAACAGAACTTTTCTAGAATCTGAATGATAAAACAGATGTTTTCATTAGCTCAGGGAGTCCAGTGAAACTCATTTCACAAACATTCATTGTGTTAAATTAAGTTTAGCCTAAAGCTGCCTCCTTATATATGTTGAGTTCTGCCTGCAGGCTTCTCTGTACATAGTGAACTAGAGCTTAACTGGATGTAGGAGCAGACTATAATCTTCTCATAACAAATAGCTGATTCTCAGCCAATCACAGCAGCTACAGTCATACTTCAACCATTCACAGGTGGCCAACTGTTTGAACTCTGTTCAAACAAGGCAAATGCCCAGCTGTAACCAACCCAGCTGTTTGTGTATCTCACTTCCGTTTTCTGTACATCACTTTCCTCTTTCTGTCTATAAATCCTTTAAGACTATGCAGCAGAGCCAACCTTGCTCTCAACCTATTCTGGTTTGGGAGGCTGCCCGACTGGTGAATTGGTCTTTGTTCAATTGGACTCTTAAATTTGTTTAGAGTTTTTCTTTTAACAATTGGTATCTATCGTGTCTTACAGTGAATCATTAATGGTGTGCTATTGATGGACATGGTGACTTGTGAGAGCTGAAAGTTAAAATTTCAGAAATTTTATGAGCTGCTTTTAATCATGGCCATTATTCAGAATTACATACATGTACAACTAAAGACATGATATTACAAGCGAAAGTAATACTCAAAACTTATTTCCTCATTACTTTACATTTCACGATGACTTTGAATTTACTCACGTTTGCTGCGTCTGTATGGTGGACACACACACTGTATAACCGTGTGCTTCTGCACATTGCTTTCTAACTCCATTGAATGACATTGTGTTGGTATCTTGAAATCGGCCTTGGAGGGAATATTTATGCCATTGAAATCAGCAAATGTTACCAATCAGGGCTCCCCTAATCTGATACCTTCCTACCTGCAAAGCTTGTTGCTAAATATTTGTCAGCACTCTACTGAGTGCTAGGCCTGGAGAGAGGTATTGGGTATGGAGAGGTGGGTACCTTCAAAAAGTTTACCATCTCAGAGCCCGCAATTTTTTATTGCTTCATCCCAATTTTTTTTCATTTTTAAATTTTCACTGGCCATTACATCAGGGAAAACGAAACCTATATTTGTGATACATCTGATCACCCAGAGTAAAAATCTGCATGTATTTCCTCTTCTCATTGCCTTTTATTTTTTTGCACATAAATATTTAAATAGAGCTCCCTATAATAAGTGCTATTTCTTTCTTTTTTAGTTGATTGACAATGTCTAAAGATTTGTGATAATATGATATGCATAATCCAAAATGGCGGCAAATTAAGTACCACCATCCACCCAGTTATTCAAAGTTCTCCCCTCCCTTCTCCTCATTAGCTTATCCAACAGGAAGCCCTGCTGACTTTCTATCACCAAAGCACATCTGGTATCCACCCACTTCTCATCTCAGGGTCAGCCCTCTCAGCCAGGCCTCTATCATCTCTTTTCCAGGGCTCCTTCTACACTCTCGACCTTCTCAGTTTCAGTCTTGCCCTTCTCCAGTCCCATTTTCCCCACAGCTGTGGGAATGGTCTTTTAAACATGCAAATCAGGTCGCACCACTCCCAGCTTGAAACCCATTTAGGATTGCACTTTGTAGTTGGCTTCCTTACCATGGCCTATAAGGCCCTGCAAGAATCTGATCTTCCTTGATCATCCTGTATAAAATAGGCTCCTCCAGTTACATTTGTCTTCACCACAGGCCTATATCTCTTTCACTTATGTTTTTCATTATTTGTAAATATGTATTATTTGTTGATATAATTGTCGTCGTCTTTGGTTCTCCAACTAGAGCGTAGGCTCTATGAGCTCAGGGGTCATGTTCACTTTGAGAAGCCCCACCTTGAAAAAAACTGGAAAGATAAGTATAGTTACCTTCTTCATGCTGAGATCCATCTTATTAGCTGGGTTGCCCTGTTTACCTGCTTTCTGGTTACAGTGTAGCCATTTCCTTACTAATCCGACTTTGCAGTATCTCTCCTTCCCTTTGTCTCTTGCAGTCAGTCCTCTGTGCCTGTGACTGGCATTGGGGACAGTCATTCAGACTCAGTTTTGTCCACAGCTATGCTGCCAGCTGGCTAAATCTACTTAGCTTCTGAGTACTTCTGTTTATTTTTCTTTACAAAAGACATAATGGTGCTGGGCTACCCAGGGCTTAAATTAATTAATGTTTATAGAGCACTTCAAGCCTTTGGATAATAGTCTCTTTGAAAATGCACGTAATCATCATTATGGCTAATGAAGCTTGCTCTAAACTCCTCCCCCTTACTGGGAAGGCAGGAAGCTGCCTTTGGAAACATAATCCAGATTAGGTGGAAATTTACCTCCAATGTCAGTTTTCTTCTTTGGTCACTCTGTTGGTGTTTTCAGTTTTGTTTTAATTCACTTTATCTTATTTTATTTTGTATTATTTCATTTCTTAAACTACAAATGGGATTTAGATAAATTAAGTCAAGTGGATTTATGAGAAAATAAAACATATTTTAAAGGCAGTGCTTTTTCCAACCACAGATATCGCACTCCCATTGTTTATTTTGTTGGGAAGTAGTATTGAACTTCAGAGAGAGAGAGAGAAGCTTGACTAGAAGGTGACTTGGAGGTTTATAGTGATGGTTCTAATACTGTGGAGGTTTATTATTTAGGCTTGGGGTTGACCAGGTTCCTGGATCACAGTCTGAGCTAATTGCAATAGAGACAACACCTTCCCAGGTTCTCTGCTCTAGCACAATTGCAATTTAAAGTGATAGATCACTCTCCAAATGGTGCACACTCAGCAACTGATGGTGCTCAAAGGGAGACCCATTCGCTTGATGCAGGTGATGGTACAACTGACACTTGGCATTGACAATTTCACATCACATTTTATTAATTTCTATGGGTTATATCTCAGATTGTTGTTGTTACCTGATTTCTGAGATGGTGAAGGAATCAGATGTGGAAAGTCAATGAAGTAGCCATAGCACCTTTGTGAATTTAAAGGATTCAGTTTTTTTGTTTTGGGAAATCAGCTTATATTTATGTTATTAAGAGAAACTTGTTACTTTATCTATTTGGAATAATTTTAAAGAGAGAAACTTCTGTTTGAAATGATTTTTCAAGGATGAATCCACGTTTGTTAACTGCTAGATAAAGCTATGTAAGTGGAAAAGTTATTGAGTCAGGCCTTGGCACTAATGCAAAAGGTATGAAGTCAACACGGCTGGATGAAGGAGCTACTCTGCAACACAGGCCACCCTTGGAAGATACAGAATAATTGAAATACAGTGCAAGCAATGACTTGACCTGTAAATCCCTAGATTTTTGCAACATCCTGGCCCCTTCTTGAACACAAGCTTCACCCTCTTCATTTCCTTTGTATCCCCCAGAAGGGTTTAAGATTCAACTGTTCACTGAAAATCTTTGAGTCCTAGAAGCAAATTCACAAAGTCAGTTTTGAGCATAAATATAAATAAAGTTACAGGGCATTGGTCACATTAAGAAGCATTCCTGGGAATCTCCCTTGTACTGCAGGATGAAAAGTGGTCCTTGCCTTCAAGGGGTTTGCAAATTAAATATAAAAACAAGATAAACAGGTTTATGTTTCTCTCTTTCACTAGAGAAGCTTTATGAGGACAGGAGGCAGGTCTAATGTTTCACTCACTGTTGGGTAGTAGAAGCACAGAGTGTATTTTTTGTATATGTGGAGGGAGGGAAGAAGGAAGGAAATAAGGAGAAAGGACGGGAGGAAGACAGGCAATGAAATCAATGATCCCATGTTATTATTCAAATAGAAGCCAGTTATACATAATAAGAATAAGAGAACAGTAAGCATGTGGGTTTGTGAAATGAGGTAAAAATTAATGGCAAAACAAAACAAAAAAGGAAAACAAGAAGGCCAAATGTCGTGGCTCATGCCTATAATCCCAGAACTTTGGGAGGCCAAGGTGGGAGAATTGTTTGAACCCAGAAGTTCTAGACCATCCTGGGCAACAGAGCAAGACCCCATCTCTACAAAAAAGAAAAAAAAGTTAGCCGAGTATGGTGGCACATGCCTGTGGTCCTAGCTACTTGGAAGGTTGAGCGGGATCGCTTGAGCCCAGGAGTTGGAGGCTACAGTGAGCTGTGATCTTACCACTGCACTGCTGCCTGGGTGACAGAGCAAGACCTTGGGAAAAAAAAAAGAGAGAGAGAGAGAGGGAGGGAAAGAGAGAAAGAGAAAGGAAGGAAAGAAAGAAAGAAAAGAAAAAATAGGAAAGAGAAGAAAATGAAAGAAAAGAGAAAATAATGAACAGAGCAGTGGGGCCAATTACAGGCATGTAGACATGAATTAGAAAAACAAAGTTACCCTTTATCAGGTCATGTCCACATAATTAAAAACTGAAAATCCTAGTTAATAATCCAGATATTGCCTTGCCCATAGTAACAATGGTGTATTGTTCACCTCAAGATTTATTAAGAGGGTAGATCTCACATTAAATATTTGCAGTGGACTGAATGGACTGAATGTTTGTGTCCCTCAAAATTTATGCTGAAATCCTAACCCTCAATGTGACGGTATTAGGAGGTGGGGACTTTAGAAGTAATTAGGTCATGAGGATGGAGCCCTCAAGAATGAGATTAATGCCTTTATAAAAGGGACCCCAGAGAACTGCCTTGCTGTTTTCCCTGCCATATTGGGAGACAATGAGAAGTCAGCCGTCTGCAGCCAGGAAGTGGGCCCTCATCAGGATCTGACCACGGTGGCACCTCAATCTCACACTTCCAGCCTCTAAAACAGTGAAAAATAAATTCCCAATATTTAGAAGATGAAAAATAATTCCCATTATTTATTTATATGGTACTTTGTGATTATAACCTGAACTAAGACACATTTCTTATCACAATAAAAAATAAATCTAGACATTTCAAAATATTTGTTATATATGAAGAGTAATTTTGAAATATTAGGCTAAATTTTTACAGGCTTTTGACAAAGACTGGTAGAAAACCTTAGGGAATTTTTTCTGTTTATATTCAAGACAGATGGTAAGTTTTAAGTTTATTCTTTTAAGTAATTTGTGTCTTAGGAAAGGGATAATTATGATAGTTTGTATGTAAAAATCACACTCTTCTTTTTTCTTCATTTTAAAAAAGCATTTTGCAGTGGGGATATCCAAAATCAGGAAACATAAACAGATAAAGGTTAAACCATTATTTAAAGCCTTTTTATAAATCACTAGCTGGGGTAGAATTTGAACTCTAGGTAATCTGGATGTGAGTTCAAAATTCTATACCTTCTCTGTTTCTTGAATACAAAAAATCTAAGATAAGAAGGGGGGAAAATGACCATTTCTCTCATAACTTATGGAGCACTACAGTTGCCCAACCCCTGGATGTTGGCTTTCTGTACGGGACAGAGCCAATTCAAGGCAAAGTATAAGTAGGTTTTGATTCAGTCTGGACAAAGTCTTTGAGCCTTCAGATAGGCAAATCTAAAAATAATAGTTGTGAGTGAAGAATGAACTTTCCTATTCATCTTAATAGGGTTGCCAGCTATGAAGCTTAATTATATCACTTACATAACACTGCTAGCCATTTAATGGCAGTTATGGGACTCAGAGGCCAGCAATTAGAGGTGACTTCTAGCCCAGCACAGTCCCTCCAGTTTCTTGATTGCCATAATGACTGTTGCCTAAGCAGAAGGTCAGCTAGAGTCTTTTTGGTCCCAATCACCTTAGTTACTGAGTCATTAGTTTCCTAGTAACCAGCAAATCCTCTGGTGAGCTAGGTCTGTGTTAGGTGGGTTGGTCACTCTTACCAGATGAAACAAATAGTCTTACTTTTCTAATGGTGCTGTCATAAAGAGAACCACAAAATGTAATTCAGTAACAGCCAGTGAGCAAGTTTTGTTTCTTTTGTGTATTTTACCCCTGCCTCCAGGGGGATGTAGTCTAGCTCATTAACCTGGAGACACTCTAATGAGGGGGAGTTGCTACAGACAGGGGAGCTCTCGGGAAAATAGAGCGCATAGCCCCTCATTCCTTTATTCCTTCATCTATTCATTTCATCAAGTATGTTTTCAGCTCTACTACATGCTAGAGTAAACTTGGCTGACAAGATCCCTGGAACTTACAGTATACAAGTAAACAACTGGTAATTTACTTTTACAATTGCAGTGAGTGACAAAGTGCTTTGATGACAACAGTGCTATAAGATTGATATGGAGATTATTTTAGGTCTGCATTGAATAATAGAGATATGATGTGGGCTATAAACATGGGCCATATATGTATTTTAAAATTTTCTGTGCGTATATTGAGAAAAGTAAAAAGAAACAAGTAAAATTACTTTTAATAATATATATTTTAACTCAATGTATCCAAAAGATCATTTCAACATATAATCAATATTAAAATGATTACTAAAATACTTTACTTTTTTCATATTAGGTCTTCAGAATCCAGCCTATATTTTACATACATGGCACATAGGAAGTGCTGACCATCCTCAAGTGGCTAGTGGCTACTATGCTGGACAGCACAGTTTTTGATGAAGTTCTTTCTACTGCCCAAATAATGAGGAAGAGTCAGCCGTGCAGAGATATGCACTCCAGGTAGAGGGACCAGCAGGTACAAAGGCCCTGAGGCAGGGTTGGTATTAACCAAATGTGAATTAAATTGTAAAACAGGAAAACAAATATAGCTAAATGGTTCACTTTTTAATACTTGTATGCAGCACTGCTAGATGTTTTAAAACTATTCTTTCAAAATAGTCACATAATATAATAGGCCATCATTTCTTGTGAGCCTAAATGAAACGGCCAGTTCAGCTTGATGGTCAGTTCATAGCTTAGTCAGTTTAATAGCTTGAAATGGTCAGTTTAATAGTTTGGTTGCAATGGAAATGAACTCAGTGCAAAACAAAACTTAGGAAAAAAATAATGGCTAAGTGAATGCATCTTGAATGTGTTTCTTTTCTTTTGCTTTCAAACACACAAATTTATCATGGCCTAGTGTGTATTTTGCTGATAAAGATACTAATTGTGGGTTCTATATTCTAATAGCATTATCTATCCTCAGGACAGGAAGGACTTTGAAAAATACTCTTGGGTATCATTGCTTGTGTTTTATCTTTTCTGGATGCAGGCCATGCTTGACCCCTCAGTTAGCCCAACAGCATGGTAAGTTAACTAGAAACAAAGATATGCTATGCATAGAAAATGAAAACACACAGATATAACTTAAAAAGAATTGTTGTGTGTGTTTTAAAATAAAATGTCTGGAATATAGTTTTCACGTCAAATTAGCATTCTCATATTCACATGATTCTAGTTTGCTGTGTGTCTTCATTTGAGCTCCTCCAGAGGCTGATCCTGAGACAAGGATATGAGTGCAAGAAGTTTATTTGGGAGGTGAACCCAGTAGGCAGGGGTGGGACTAAGACTGGGAGGGAAGGAAGCCAACATAAGATGTGATAGCAAGCCAGTTATCATAGTGGGCACCTGGAGTTTAATCACGCCGTGCCACTCTGTGATCAGTGAAAAACATGCCAGAATGATCCCATCTCAGAAGCAAGAAATGATTCCTCAGTTCTGTCACTCACAGGGTAGCCTGCTTCAGGGCTAGAGAAAAGGATGTTAATTCCCTTGTCCTTGTGACTTGACTTTCACATGGGCAGAGAGGGCTGGTGCCAAGAGAAAACACTCAGGGCAAAGGGATGTAGGTGCCTGCCATTAGAAATTGTATGGTGCAAACAGGAGTGGGAAGGCCAAGTGAATCTAGGCAGGTCATGCAGCAGCTGCCCAGTGTGTATAATGGAAATTTGTCTGGAAGCTTACTTACATTGCTGAAAATTTTAGTTTACAAAGTATCTTTATTTATGTTGTTAGGTTGGTGCAAAAGTAATTGTAGTTTTTGCCATTAAAAGTAATGGTAAGCTAATATTTAATCCTTTGAAGGGCACCAAGGCATGGATTGAGTAAGTTTTACTATTCATATGTTGTAGAAGAAAAATCTAAGGTTCATGGAGTCCTTTCCTCCCCAGTGGTAGAGAAGCAATGCAGGAATCTGGATCTAGTAGAAATTCTGGTTGCTGTCACAGCATCCCAGGCTACCCCCTCTCTCTGACTATGTAGCTATGCATTTTACATTTTAGATGAAATTCATGCTATCACTAGTTACAGGGATGGGCCTTAGTTGGTTGAAGCCAATTAGATCAATGTGCTCTTATTGCCACAGTGATTGGTTCCAGGGCAAGCATGTTTTCAGTTAGGATTCGGTCAGAGCAAGGTGAAACACGGTAGCAAACTAAATGGCTGAGATAAGAACAAGGCATCTCTGTACCTCTTTGTAAAATTTGAAATGTATATGAGAAAAATACTAGCTTTGTAACTATTGGCAGCCATCATGTGAGCATGAGGCACTCTCCAGCCTTAGGGTGAAGTTGATATAGGTGGCAAAAAAGACAGATGGAAACACACACACACACACACACACAAACATACACACACACACATACACACGTTCCTTGGTGACGTTGACTCACTGGATCAACTTCTGCTGAAACTGAGAAACTCGTTTTATTGCTTAAGGAAGCCGTCTAGAGTTGGATATTCAACCATTTGCAATTGAGAATGTTATTCTGGACTCCTGGCTTGGTACTCTACACCAACTGCCCTAAGTCATCCGAGAATAATACAACTTAAACCTCTTGTAGGCAAAACCTAGAGGGATTTTGCATGTTATTTGCACAACATATTCACCTAAATTAAGCTTTTTCCCTTGAGCCATATGTCCTAATCCATGGAAATACATAGTCCAGGATATAGCTCAGAGAAGGGAAAAAGTGTTCTGTAGATGAAGTTTTTAGTGAATTTGTGACTTACCTAGAGAATCTTCAATAAAAACATTTTTTGGCTTTTTTGAGAAATCAAAAACTTAGACAACAAAAAAAAAAAAAGAAAAAAGCAAAACTAATGATAGCTAGACAATTACATTTTCTATTTTCATTTGGATATGCAATAGTAGCCACTAGAAGGAAATTGATCTGCCTTTTTCTCTATCTCCTACATCAATTATATAGATTGAAAAGGGAAAATACTAACTTTCCTAGCCTACCTTGCATCTACAGATGGTTATATAATACAGTTCTGGCCAACAAGATGTAAAGAGATGTCTTCTGAGGGAATTTCAGGGTAAGTGTTTACTTTCCTGATAAGGTGGGACATATATTATTAGCATGCCACTTTCATCCTGTCTTGAATAAGAATATGGGCTCCAAAATGATGGTGGCCACCTTGTGATAATTAGGCAACAAATATAAGGACAAATGCCAAAGGAAGTGGAATGAAAATAAAGAGGTAGTATGGCTCCTTGATGACACTGTTGAGCAGCTGAACCCATGCCAGAAAATGCCTGTCTCTGGCCTTTCCCTTAGGTGAGAAATCTAAACCCTTATTTGTTTAAACCAGTGTTTATACAGTATTTTCTTACTTGCAGCCTAATACATTTCTAACTAGTATATGCAACTATCTTAACAACTCTTTGAAATCTAGGACTATTTAGGAGTTTTACTCTATGTGTTTTTGTATATTTTGATGGACATAGCTTGACTCAGGTCAGTGACTTAGTACTTTCTTTTTTTCTGTAAAAGAAATGCCAGTCACTCTATTGTACACTGAGACCATCTGGGAACCATATCTGGCTGTTTCCACTTACCACATATTTGATTCTTTTTCAATCAAACTGATAATCTTTGTTTTTCAATTGGTGCATTTAGACTATTCTGATTTAAGTGATTATTGATACAATAATCACGTTAATAGCTGTCATGTTTGTAATTGTTTTCTTTTCAGTGTATTGTGCTTTGCTTCTTTGCCTCGTTCACTTCTGCTTTCTCTGGTTTTAATTAAGCATTTTCTATGATTCTATTTTATTTCCCCACTTAGCCTATTCATTATACTGAAAAAATTTTCTTAGTGGTTTCCCTAGAGTGTACAATATACATTTTCTGGAAAGCTAATCTCAGTCTATGTTTAAATAACACTATAACACTTCATATGAAGTGCAGGTGTCATTGAACAGAATATTTCTAATTTTTCTCTCCTGTACCTTGTGGTATTGCTGTCATTTATCTTACTTAACCATATTCTATAATCAATCCAATACATTATTTCTTTTGAAAAGTTATTATTTAGGCCTGGTGCAGTGGGTCACACATTTAATTCTAGCAGTTTGGGAGGCTGAGGTGGGAGGATGGCTTGAACATAGTAAGATCTTGTCTCTACAAAAAAAACAAAAAACTTTAAAAAGTCATCAAATTAGTTAAGTGTGGTGGTGCATGCCTGCAGTCTTGGCTGTGTGGGAGGCTGAGGTGAGTGGATCCCTTGAGCCTAGCAGGTCCAGGCTACAGTGAGCTGTGATTGCACCACTGCATTCCCAACATTGCAGGTGTGTGTGTGTGTGGGGGGGGTGTGTGTGTGTTTTGAGATAGGATCTTGCTCTGTTTCCCAAGGCAGAGTGCATTAATCATAGCTGACTGCAGCCGTGATCACCTGGGCTTAAGTGATCCTCCCACCTCAGCCTCCTGAGTAGCTGGGATCACAGACACCTGCCACCACACCGGGTTAATGTTTTTTAAAAACATTTTTGACATGGGGTCTCACCACATTGCCAAGGTTGGTCTTGAACTCCTGGGCTCAAGCTATCCACTTTCCGTGGCCTCCCAAACTGCTGGGATTACAGGAGTGAACCACCATTCCAGGGCCTGTTCTTTATGCACCTCCAAATTTCAGATCCATGTCATTTTCCTTCTGCCTCAAAAATGTTTAACATTTCTTAAGGGCAGATCTGCTGCCAGTGAATTCCCTCAGCTTTTGTCTGCCAGAGAAAGTGCTTCTCTTTCACTTATGAAATAATTTCCTTGGATACAGAATTCTAGGTTGGTGATTGTTTTTCTTTCAACACTTCATTTTACTTCTGTCTTCATGCTGTTATAACAGAATACCACAGACTGGGTAATTGACAAAGAACAGAAACTTATTTCTCACTATTCTGGAGGCTGAGAAATCCAAGATGAAGGTGCCAGTATTTGGTATGGTTAGGGCTCCTCTTGGTAAAAATATAATTAACATTTTTAACTGATACACAATAATAGTACATATTTATGAGGTACGGGTGATATTTCAATACACATATGCAATCTGTGGTGATCAAATCAGTGTAATTCAAATATCTATCACCCCAAACATTTATCATTTCTTTGTGTTTGGAACATTCCAATTTCTTTCTTCTAGCTGCTTTGAAATGTACAATAAATTGTTGTTAACTGTAATCACCTAATTGCGCTATAGTACCCCAGAACTTACTCCTCTCATCGAACTGTAATTTTGTACCCATTAACCAAGCTCTCCCTGTCTCCTCTCCCACAGTCCTTCCCGGCCTCTGGAAACCAGTATTCTACTGTCTACTTCTATGTAATCAACTTTTTTAGCTTCCACATATAAATGAGAACATGCAGTATTTGTCTTTCTGTGCCAGGTTTATTTCACTTAATTTCCTCCACACTCATCTATGTTACTGCAAAATGCAGAAATTTGTAATTTTTTATGGCTGAATAATATTCTGTTGTGTATATATACCACGTTTTCCTTACTCATTCATGTGTTAATGGACGTTTAGGTTGTTTCATATCTTGGCTTTTGTGAATAGTGCTGCAATAAATATGGGAGTGTAGATATCTCTTCAGCAAGCTGATTTCTTTTCCTTTGGATCAATACTCAGTAATGGGATTGCTGGATCAAATGGTATTTCTATTTTTAGTTTTTTGAGGAAGTTTTATACTTTTTTTTTAAATGGCCGTACTAATTTATATTCCCACTAACAGTGTATAAGAGTTTCTCTTTCTCCATATCCCTTGCAAGTATCTGTTATTTTTTGTCATTTTCATAATTTAACAGGGGCAAAAAAATATTTCGTTATGGTTTTAATTTGCTTTTCCTTGATAATTAGTGATACTGAACATTTTTAATACACCTTTTGGCCATTTATATGTATTTTTCCTTTTTTTGAGATAAGTCTGTTCAGATCATTTGCTCATTTTAAAATTACATTATTTATTTATTTTAGCTGTTATTTGAGTTCTTTATATATTCTGAATATCAATCCCTTGTGGGATAGTTATTTTGCAAATATTTTCTCCCATTTTTTTAGGTTGTATCTTTACTCTGTTGGTTTGTTCCTTTGCCACGTAGAAGCTTTTTAGTTTGACATAATTCCATTTGTCTATTTTTGCTTTTGTTGTCTATGCTTTTGAGTTCTTACCCAAAAAATCTTTCCCCAGACCAGTGTCCTAAAGTGTTTACCCAGTGTTTTCTTCTAGTGGTTTTATAGTTTTCAGGTGTTACATTTACATCTTCAATCCATTTTAAGTTGATTTTTGTATACAGTAAAGATAGCAGTCTAGTTTCATTCTTCTGCATATGAAATATTCAGTTTTCCCAGCACCATTCATTGAGGAGATAGTCCCTTCCCCAGTGTTTGTTTTTGGTACCTTTGTTGGAAATTGGTTGTCTGTTAATACATGGTTTTATTTCTGGGTTATTGATTCTGTTCAATTGGTCTATGTGTCTGTTTTTATGCCAGTACCATGCTATTTTGGTTACTATAGATTTACAGTATATTTTGAAGGCAGGTGGTCTGATGCCGTCACCTTTGTTCTTTTCTTTTAGATTCAGGTGATACATATGTAGATTTACTACATGGATATATTGTGTGATATTTATTTTGGGCTTCTATTAAACCCATCACCTGTATAGTAAACATAGGACGCAATATGTTGTTTTTCAACCCCTGCTCCCTACCCTCTTTTGGAGTCCCCAGTGTGTATTGTTCCTATTTTTAAGTCCATGTGCATCTAATGTTTAGCTCCCACTTATAAGTGAGAATGTGCAGTATTTGGTTTTCTATGTCTGTGTTAAATCATGTAGAATAATGGCCTCCAGCTGCATCCACGTTGTTGCAAAGCACATAATTTTATACTTATTTTTGGCTGCATAGTGTATATGTAACACAGTTTGTTTATCCATTCCGCCATTGATGGCCACCAATGTTGATTTCATGTCTTTGCTATTGTGGATAGTGCTCTGATAAACATGCAAGTCCAGGTATCTTTTTGGTACAATAATTTATTTTCCTTCGGGTACCTACCTAATAATGGCATTGCTGGGTTGAATGGTAATTCTATTTTTAGTTCTTTGAGAAATCTCCAGTTTTCCACAGGGGCTGAACTAATTTACAATCCCACCCACAGTGTACAAGTGTTCCCTTTTCTCTACAACCTTGCCAACATCTGTTTTTTTTTTTTTATTTTTTAATAATAGCCATTCTGACTGGTATAAAATGGTATCTCTTGTGGTTTTGTTTTGCATTTCTCTGATGATCAGTGACGTTGAACGTTTTTTCATATGTTTGTTGGCCACTTTGAGATGTCTTC
The DNA here is from genome assembly GCA_963573385.1 of Cacajao melanocephalus. Taxonomy (NCBI): domain Eukaryota; kingdom Metazoa; phylum Chordata; class Mammalia; order Primates; family Pitheciidae; genus Cacajao; species Cacajao melanocephalus. The sequence goes on from CAUYLG010076681.1 coordinate 15,126, forward strand.
TTTTGAAAAGTGTCTATGTATGTCCTTCACCCACTTTTTAATGGCATTGGTTTTCTCTTGTAAATCTGGTTAAGTTCCTTATAGAAGCTGGATATTAGCTCTTCGTTCAGATGTATAGTTTGCAAATATTTTCTCCTATTCTGTAGGTTGTCTGTTTACTCTGTTGATAGTTTCTTCTACTATGTAGATGCTCTTTAATTAGGCCCCAATTGTCAATTTTTGTTTTTGTTGCATTTGTTTTTGAGGCCTTAGTCATACATTTTTTGGCTAGACCAATGTTCAGATGAGTATTTTCTAGATTTTCTTTTAGGATTTTTATAGTTTATAAAAGAAAAACTTCAGCCAAATTAAATTTAAAGGAGTTTCATTGAGCAATGAATGATTTGCAGATCCAGCAGCCCCCAGAATCACTGCAGATTCATATAGACTCCAGGGGTGCCTCGTGGTCGGAATAAATTCATAGACAAAAAATGTAAAGTGACGTACAGGAATCAGAAGTGAGGTACAGAAACAGTGAGATTGGTTACAGCAGTCTATAAGTGGTTGAAGTATGGCCGCTGGGATTGGCCAACACTCAGTTATTGTTACAGGTGCATGCTATTAAGTTAGGTTTTCAATTATGTCTGATTATTAAGCTAGGTTACAGTTCATCCACAAGGACTCAAATATGGAAGTACAGAGTGCTTCTCAGGCCATATTTAGTTTACTTTAACATAGTTAGCTTTGTTCTTTTTGCTCAGGCTTGCTTTGGGTATTCAGGGTCTTTTTTTTGTGGTTCTGTATGAATATTAGGATTGTTCTTTCTGTTTCTGTAAAGAATGTTATTAGTGGTCACTTGATGTGGATTACATTGAATCTGTAGATTGCTTTGGATACTATGGTTATTTTAACAGTGTTCTTTCAATCTATGCATACAAGGTACCTTTCCATTTGTTTGTGTCCTCTTTTATTTCTTTCATCAGTGTTTTATAGTTTTTATTGTAGAGATATTTCGCCTCTTTGGTTAAATTTATTCATAGTATGTTTTTGTAGCTATTATAAATAGAATTGATTTCTTGATTTCTTTTTCAGATTGTTTGCTATTGGAATGTAGAAATGCTACTGATTTTTGTATGTTGATTTTGTATTCTGCAACTTTACTCAATTTATTTATTAGTTTAATAATTTTTTAGTGGACTGTATGTTTTTCTAAATATAAGATTATGCTATCAGCAAGCAGGAACAATTTGACTTCTTCCTTTCAAATTTGGGTGCTTTTAATTTGTTTTTCTTATGAATGCTCTAGTATTGGCTAGGACTTCCAGTACTGTGTTGAATAAAGTGGTAAAAGTGGGCATCCTTGTATTCTTATGAATCCTAGATAAAAGGCTTTCAACTTTTCCTCATTCGGTATGATGAGCTTCTTGCTACATCTTCATGTGGCAGAAGGAAATTGAGCAAGCTAGCTGAACCTGAGAGAAGCCTCTTTTAAAAGGACCTTAATCCTGTTAATAAGGGGGCAGCCTCCAGTGGCCTATTTACTCTTAATGCCCTCACCTGTTTTTATATTTATATATATATATCACACTGGCAACATATAAATTTTGGAGAGGACACTTTCAAACCATAGCAACATCACTCTCTTTTTGCTTATATGGTTCTGATGAGAAGTCCACTGTAATCCTTATCTTTGTTCTTCTTTAAGTAAGGTGCTTTTTCCTTTGGCTTCTTTCAAGATTTTCCTTGTCTCTTTGTACAGTTAGAATGTGATTGGCCTCAGATTTATTTTTTATTGTTGTTGTTATTGTCTGTAGTTATCTTGATAGTGTTCTCTGAACTTCCTAGATCTGTGGTTTAGTGTCTGTAGTTAGTTTTGAAAAGCTCTCAGCCATTATTCCTTAAAATATTTCTTCTGCTTCATGTTTTTTCTTTTCCTTCTGGTGTTCCAATTACTCACATGTTCTACATTTTGAAATTTTTCTTAAGTACTTCTGTGTTCTTTCTGCATTTTCACTTATTTTTCTGTTTGCATTTCAGTTTGGGAAGTTTCTAGTGACTTATCTCCAAGCTTGCTGATTCTCTTCTCAGTCACATCAAATCTCCTGATGAGCCCCATCAAAGACATTCTTTATTTCTGTCACAGTGTTTTTTATTTCTAAATTCCACTTAATTTCCTTAGAGTTTTTATCTCTCTGCTTACATTAACCATCCCTTCTTGCATGTTATTTACTTTTTCCATTAGAGCTTTTAACACATTAATCAGAGTTACTTTAAATTTCCAGTCCGATAATTCAAATATCTGTGTCACATCTGTCTAGTTATGAAGATTGCTTTATTTTTCAGACTGTTTCTTGTTTTGGCATCCCTTGTAATTTTTTGTTGAAAGTTGAACACATTGTATTGGGTAATAGGAACTGAGGTAAATAGGTCTTTAGTGTGAGGATTTTTATTAGTCTGGCTAGAAATTTGACTTTGTTTAAGGCTTAGCTATAAGTGCAATATGTTTCAAATTTTTCTAATATCCTTGTTTTTGTCTTGATTTTGGCCTTCCCTGCAGAGTCCTCCTTAGAAAGACTCTGTGTCAGTGGTAATTTATAATTGTCATTATAATGGAGCTCTCTTTGGGGATAGGGCGTGTTTTGTAATCGTTCAATTAAATCTCAGTGTTTTATTTAGCCTATGTCTTTGGGCAGTGACGTTCACAAATGTTTTACTGATAATGTAGCTATTTTTCCTACATTCTTCCTGGGTTTCAACATTCCCAATCTATTTTCTTAGAGTCATGTCCCCTGTTGCCTATGTTTTCTTCCCCTGCAGCCTCTTTAGGTAAAACAAGAAGACTAGAGACTAATGTAAGAGAAATATCCTTTTCCCAGATAGAGTAAGGCTCTTGGCAACATTTTCCCCCCTGGAAAGTAGGTCTTTGTTATGGAAAATGTTATTTACATGTTTTACAAGAATTACTCTTCCTTTACCCAGTGAGAGCCAGGAGGGAATCTTTCTTGGCTCTTCATTGTGAGACCCTGTGGCATTCCTGGAGGTAAGTCTTATGAAACTCTAGCCCCCTTCTAAGACTGGGCATCCCAGGAGTTTCTCACTATCATGCTAGTGTACACCGAGCCTCCACAAATTCACCAAAATTACCGTTTGAGAGTTCTTACTACTTTAGGTTTCAACAGCTTTTGTTCCAGGTAAGTAGATCTTGACTGTCACTTCCTGGATGCCCCTGTACACCCAGATTTTGGAGTCACAGTTTGCCCTCTCATGTCAGTTTTCTGGTAAGTCCAAGAAAAGTCACTGATTTTCAGTTTATTCAGACATTTCTTCCTATAAGGATGGGAGTGATGACGTTCAAGCTCTTTACATGTCAGAGCTGAGATTGGAAGTGTCCTTAAGCACTTCTTTAAGACTTTATCTATAAAAATGAGTATATTTATAGTTACTTTGCAATGTTGTTGGCCATGATTTTATGAGACAATAATCTATGAGAAAGTAATGTAAAGCCCTTATCAGGTCTTCAATAAAATGGGATTCTGTACTAAAATTTTAGAGATAATTCCATTGTCATAAAGTCAGTGGAGTTACATGGAATCAAATACAGGTGTGCAACAAAAATTAAGTACACAGAAAATAAACAATTTCAATAACAGGGACAATTCTGCCATTATTCTATGTAGTGACCATATCTCCTAGGGTAAACATGATAATAGTAAAATTATATGCTGTGAACTAGGAGAAAGAGGAAGTGACGAGCTGGGAAGTGAGGGTGAGAAGGAAGAATAAGAAATATCTTTAGGCAGAGGGAACAATGCATGAGAGGTACCTGAGGTACCTAAGAAAGAACCTAAGAACGTTTAAGAAATACTGCAGTGGAGCTGGAGTTGGGGGAGAGGTGGGAGATGATTTTGGAGTGGGGCTTAGTGGTCGTTGTGAAGTGCTTGGACTCTGCCTTAAGACCAGTGGCCTAGTTTCCCCAAAACCAACTTGTATTATTCATATTTTTAATAAGTAGAGCATTTATTATGGATTTATTCTGCATTTTTATTGCTGTTCAAATTTAACATTTTTCTTTATGTATTTATTATATTAAGTAATTGTCTTCTGATGTCTTTTGCCCATTTATTGGTTCTTTTTGATAGTATTTACATGTTATTTTTTTAAATTTAACATAGTTAAATTTAAAATAATTACATGTTATTTTAAAATTTTCTATATTTGAGCAAAAAAATCTTCCCTAATCTTTTCTTTTAGTTTTTAACCATTCAGTTATTTAAAATCTATAGCTCCTCCTATCTGTTGGTGTGATAACTCAGTTGCTTATAACAGTTAGCATTTATTTCATACTCATGTGTCTGTGGGTCAGTTTAGGTTCAGCTGATCTAGACTGGGCTTAGTTGGGCTTGATTCCAGTTGTGGATTGTTTACCCTATATGTCTCTTACCCTCCTCAGACCAATAGCTTCTTAAATGTGGTTTTTTTTTTTCATGGCAAAAAGCAGAAGTGTGAGAGGACACAGCCAATCATACAAGCAGAATTTAAACCTCTGCTTATGTTTCGTCTGGTAACCTCCTTTTGGCCAAAGGGTTTCACATACCCAACCCCAAAGTCAAATGAAGGGAAAGAATACTATGCCCACCATAAGTCCATGACAACAATGTGGATGTATAATAAAACCACAGTGGCAGAGATAATTAAGACTAATAATTAAGTCTATTACATGTGCTTGTGGTTGTGAAAGACTAAAGGCTTTAATCAGGTCTTGTAAATACCTGAAGTGCAATGTCTTAATTCATTCAATCTGAAGGGCTTAGAATAGTATTATTTATAGCTTATGGACAATTGAAGTATGAATATATTATACTACCACTGATAAGCAATAATATTAAAAAATTAAATTTCTTAAAGTACTTACCTACTATTACAATACTATTAAATCACTTTTTACGTCTTCATTTTTTTGGGTAGTTTATGTATCATGCTAGTTTTCATAGCTACCTGGGCTTATTTGTACTCTTCTCTTTTGTTCTATAATTTGTTGTTTGATTTATAACCTTCACGAGGTTACTGTCACTTGACCTGTCTTATTTCTTACTGTATCCTAATAGCTAGAACAGTGCTTGGCACCTAGTGAATACTTAATAAATATTTCTTGAATAAATGTTGAATACAAATGTATACAGTAGCACTCTATTTCACTTTCTTAAAGAAAATTGCTTGTGCTATTGCTTGATAATCTGCCATTGCACATTGTTATTTTTCAAAATAGTTTTGTTTTTATTAAGTTTATAATTTGGAGAGAATTATTTATAAGATTCTCATTTCCTATCTAAGAATATTTTACTCTCAAACCATTACATTTTTTGGTAAAAATTCTTAACATTAAATGTTTTTAGTAGATAATCCATGTGTATTTCTCTTTAATTTCCAATAAATTTATGTTGCTTTGTAAATGCAAATTTTGACTAGAGACTTATTAAAATATACTTGTATCAGTTAGATTTTGCTACCTAACAAGTCACTCCAAAAATTAATAGCTTAAAGCAACAAGCATTAATTCCTTCTCACAATTCTGTGAGTTGGCTGGGCAGATCTTCCGGTCTTAATGTCTCAGCTGAGGCTGGATGGTCTAGGATGATTCACCCACATGTCTGGCAGGCAGTTGGCAGGCTGATTGATCTAAGAAGCCTTAGACAAGGCAGTCCATCTCTGTTTCTTGTGGTCTCTCATTATCCAGACTTCTGGCTTGGATGACTTCATGTGGCGGTCTCAGGGTTTCTAACAGCAAGAGGGCAAATCCTATTGTGTAAACATTTTTAAAGCCTCAGCTTGCATCATGTTTGCTCTTGTCCTGTGAAGCAAAGCAAGGGATGCAGTCAAACCCCAGATTCAAATGATGCAGAAATAAACTCCACATCTAGTTAGGAACAGTGGCAAAGTTACAATCCATATGAATTTGGATACAGGGATCGTGGAGATATTTAGCTATTTTGCTATGTTCCTCAGATGAAATATTTTGAAAAAAAAATCAGATTTCTTAAATGAACTGTTGTTAATCTATGTATACTTTATTGTCCTGAATACAGAATGGCCAACACTGTATCCATAGACTACAAACTCTCTAGCATGGGGGGAGATTGGTGTGTAGTGGTATTGGGGAAATCAACAGATTCATCCTACAGAATGACATGGGGTCCAGCTCTGTCATTTTCCTCACAGAAGCTAGGTATCCTAAAAACCGTATCTGGAGACTCTCCAGAGTTGACAACTCTCTGAGAGGAGCAGACTCTCCAGAGTAGATGGTTGTTGGGGATAAGGAACGCAATGGCCAGGTATTTCTGTAAAATCCAGATGTTGACCCTGTATGATGGACACTCCATATCTGAGATCCAGGTTCACTCTGCATGGGTCAGGAGGCCTCTCAGAGGCCTGTCACACTTTTGTCTTGGAATGCAGAGCCACAAACCTCTAAGCAGTCTTGACCATTAATTTCAGGGCCCAGTGTCCAGCAGTGGGGACTTCAAATAAAGGCGTTAAACAAGAAGAAAGTGTTAATCCAAGAGTGATGTTCTGAGTTATTTCAATGTGTTGGTATTTTTCCTCCAAATATTTTCTAATTCTGGAAAAATTACACATACTCACAGAGAGAGACACATACACCCTCATAATTCTACTTGGGTAAGTAAATCTGGTATAATTTTAAAAACATTTACCTATACATTTATACAAATACATGTTTTAAATATTTAGGTTTACAAATGTATACTTTCAATGTCAATAGATACATTTTTACAGTTAACTTTTACCTTAAGTTAATTAAACTTAAATGTCTTAAATAAAAACTTAAAAAATACTAAAATTAAATAAAAATTCTATTTATAAGCAGTTACATTATTTCCAACATGTAGATTTTAGAAACAATGTTGTGATCCCTGTTGCTAAATTTTTGTAGTATCCTCAATTCATTCTTAAATTCCTTTCGTAGTTTCCTTCTTTTTAGTTTTATTTTTTTAGTTTTATTTTTTAGTTGACAAAATAATTGTACATATTCATGGGGTACATGGTGATGTTTGGATACATATAATGTGTAGTAATAAAATCAGGGTAACTAGCGTATTCATCATCTTAAATATGTATGATTTCTTTGTGTTGGGGACAGTCAGAATCCTCCTTCTAGCTGTTTGAAATGATATATTATTATTAACTATAGTCATCCTAGAGTGGTATAGAACACTAGAACATATTTCTCCTATCTAGCTGTAATTTTGTATCCTTCAATAAGTCTTTCCCTATTCCTCCTTTTCCCCTACCTTTCCAAGCCTCTAGCATCTATTAATTTTTACTTCTATAAGATCAACTTTTTTTTTTAGCCTCTGTATATGAGTGAGAACATATGGTGTTTAACTTTCTTTTCCTGACTTATTTCATTTAACATAATGTCCTTCAGTTCCACCTGTGTTGCCCAAAATGACAGGATTTTGTTCTTTTTGATGGTTGAGTAATATTCCATGGTACATATATACCACATTTTCTTCATTCATTTGTTGTTAGATACCTAGGTTGATTACTTATCTTGGCTATTGTGAATGCTACTGCAATAAACATGGGAGGAATGCATATGTCTCTTTAATATAATGATTTACTTTCCTTTGGATATATACCTAGTAGTGGGATTCCTTTATATGTTAGTTCTATTTGCAGTTTTTTGAGGAACCTCCACACTGTTCTTCATAGTGGCTATACCAGTTTACGTTCCTACCAACAGTGTGTAAGAATTCCCTTTTCTTTTACATCCTTGCCAGCATTTGTTATTTTCTGTCTTTATGATAATAGTCATTCTAACTGGGGTGAGCTGTTATCTCACTGTGGTTTTAATTTGCATTGTCCTGACGATTAGCGATGTTGAGCACTTTTTTCTTATATTTGTTGACCCTTTGTATGGATGTCTTTTGAGAAATGTCTGCTCAGATAATTTGCCCATTTTTAATTTACATTTTTTTTTCGTTGTTGTTGTTGAGATGTTTAAGTTCCTTGTATATTCTGGATATTAATTCTCTGTCAGGTAAGTAGTTTGCAAATATTTTCTCCCATTCTGTAAGTAGTCCTCTCACTCTGTTGATTGTTTTCTTTGTTGTGCAGAAGCTATTCTGATTGATGTAGTGCTGTGTTTGCTTTTGTTACCTGTGCTTTTGAGGACTTATTCATAAAATCTTTTCCCAGACCAATGTCTTGAAGCATTTGACCTATGTTTTCTTCTAGTACTTTTATTGTTTCAGGATTACATTTAGGTCTTTCATTCATTCTGAATTGATTTTTTTTTATTATAGAGTGATAGGTAGGGGTATAGTTTTATTCTTTTGCATATGCATATCCAGTTTTCCCAGTACCATTCATTGAAGAGACTATCCTTTCCATAAATAGTGTTCTTGGCACCTTCATCAAAAATCAGTTGGCTGTAGATATGTGGATTAATATCTGAGTTCTCTTTTCTATTTCATTGGTCTATGTGTCTGTTTTTATGCCAGCATCATGTTGTTTTGGTTATTACAGCTTTGTAGTAAGTATATTTTGAAGTCTGGTAGTGTGATACTTCCAGCTTTGTTCTTTTTGCTCTGGATTGTTTTCACTATTGGAATCTTCTGCGGTTCCATACAGGTTTTAGGACTTTTTTTTCTATTTCTTTGAAAAATGTCTAGTGTTTTGATAGAGATTGCATTGACTTTGTAGATTGCTTTGAGTAGCATGTTTATTTTAACAATATTAATTATTCCAATCCATAAGCATGGGATGTATTTCTATTTGTATCCTCTTCAATTTATTTTATTTTATTTTTTTTTGAGACAGGGTCTTGCTCTGTCACCCAGGCATGGAGTGTAGTGGCATGATCTTGGCACACTTCAACCTCTGCCTCCCAGGTTGAAGCAATTCTCCTGCCTCAGCCTCCTGAGTAGCTGGGATTATAGGCGTGTACCACAACACACAGCTAATTTTTTGAATTTTTAGTAGAGATGGGTTTTTACTATGTTTCCAGCCTGGTCTTAAATTCCTGACCTCAAGTGATTTATCTGCCTTGGCTTCCCAAAGTGCTGAGATTACAGGCGTGATCCATTGTGGCCCACCCAATTTCTGTCATCAATGTTTTGTAGTTTTCCTTATAGAGATCCTTTACCAGTTTATTTGTTGGTATTTTGTTGTTTTTGGCAGACATTGTATGTGGGATAACCTTATTAGTTTCTTTTTCAGCTTGTTTGTTGTTCATATATGCAAACACTACTGATTTTTGTATATTAATTTTGTATCCTGTAATTTTATTAAATTTGTTTATTAGTTTCTAAGAGTTTTTGGTAGAGTCTAGGTTTTTCTGTAAAACCCTGATACCAAAACCAGACAAGGACACAACAAAAAAGCTACAGGACTATATCTCTGAACATAGATGCAAAAATTCTTAACATAATACTAGCAAACTGAATCCAGCAACAGAGCAAAAACATAATACACCACGATCAAGTAAAATTTCTCCCAGGAATGCAAGGATGGTTCAGCATATGCAAATCAATAAACATTGTACATCACATCAACAGACTGAAGGACAAAAACCATATGATCATCTTGATGGATGCAGAAAAGCTTTCAATAAAAATCCAACAATCCTTCATGATATAAACTCTTAATAAATTAGGTATAGAAACCTCAACATAATAAAGGCCACATATGACCAATCCAGCTAACATCTTACTAAATGGAACTAGAAGAAGGAAGGATGCCCACTCTCATCACTCTTATTCAACATGGGCTAGAAGTCTTAACCATAGTAAAGAGGCAAGAGAAAGAAATAGAGGGCGTCCAAATTGGAAAGGAGGAAGTCAAATTATCCTGTTTGCAGATGAACTGATCTTATGTACAGTTAAACTCTCTTATATATTTTCTATCTCCTTATTTCTTTAGACTGCATTCTGAATAATTTTCTTTCATACAGTTCACTAATTTTCTCTTAAAGTGAGTCTAAGTTCCTGCTTAACCCATCTATTGATTTTTGCTATCAATTATATTTAAACATTTCTTAAAGTTCTATTTTCCAAACCAGTCTCATCTTTTCCAATATTTTCAATTTGTCCTTCATGTCTTTAATCATTAACACACGATGTTTTGTCATGTCTATCAGAGGGTGTCTATTGTTATGGTTTCTGGGATCTACTTCTACTTCTCTTTCTCATAGTGCATTATTTCCCCATATATTTTCTAATTTTGGATATAAGCTCATCATCTGTAGAACCTCAGTGGGGAACTCCGTGTAACAATATGCCCTTTAAGAGATATTTTCTGATGGCTTCTGCCAGGTACACAATAGGTGTTATCAGCACAGAACATGTTTTAAGTTAATTTCTTCACATGAAAATTTTAGTGTAAATCTAAGTGCCAAACTCATGAGGTCAGGCCTATGGTTATGATTTCTCAGAGTACTTCAATTTTTTTTCATCCAGAGCCTAGTCAGAAAAGCTTCATTGTCATTCCTCTATGCCTTTGGGTGGATTTTTGTAGTCTAACTTCTCACCTCTCACTGGCCTAAGTCTTCGGTTTTGTTCCCTATGTGGGAAGAAAGCTGGAACAAAGAGAGAGAAACCTTTGTTTGTTACTGAGACCAAAAAATACCCATAAGACCTCCAAAGTTTTAGCTCAGCTATTACAGCTTAACATTTCAGGTTCCTCTTTATATTTTATCCCTGGGGATTTTCTTTTCTTGTAGGCTCAGCCCTACATTTAAATAGTCTTCCATTTTATCCAGTATTTCCACTTTGCAATGGGAGGATTTCTGGTTAGATCATAATGTTGCAGAAACCAAAGTTCTTAAGTGTTTCTCTAGTGTAAATTCTTAGAGGTAGAATTGGAAGTTTAAGAGTGCATTAGTCTGTTCTCTTCTAATAAAGACATACCTGAGACTGGGTAATTTATAAAGGAAAGTGTATAATTGACTCACAGTTCCATGTTGCTGGGGAGGCCTCACAATCATGGCAGAAGGTGAATGAAGAGCAAAGTCATGTCTGATGTGGCAGCAGGCAAGAGAGAACTTGTGCTGGGGAATTCCCGTTTATAAAACCATCAGTTCTTCTGAGACTTATTCATTACCATGAGAACAATATGGGAGAACTTCCCCCATGATTTAATTATCTCTACCTGGCCATGTCCTTGACATGTGGGAATTATTACAATTCAAAGTGATATTTGGGTAGGGACACAGCTAAACCATATCAAAGAGATATGTACATTTTTAATGCATCTTGTAGATGAAAATTTGAGAAATAATGAAGGAAGTTAATCTTCCATGGATTTTTATTTTGTGTGTGTGACAAGATTTCACTCTGTCACCCGGCGGGAGTACAGTGTCATCATGGCTCAATGCAGCCTTAACTTAGCAGGCTCAAGTGATTCTGCTGCCTCAGTCTTCCAAGTAACTGAAACTAGAGGCACATGCCACTATGCCTGGCTAATTTTTAAAATTTTTTGTAGAGACGGGGTTTCGCCATGTTGCCCAGGCTGGTCTTGAACTCCTGGCGTCAAGTGATGTGTCCACCTCAGCCTCCCAAAGTACTGGGATTATAGGCGTGAGCCATGACACCCTCCCTGGAATATCTTAAGAGTATAATTCAAGAGCATGATAATGAACCTAAGATGGCTTTCAAATAATTTTTTAATCTTTGGTTAACTAAATCTATGTTCAACTTGCCTCTTTCTTATTTTGATCTTTTCTTCAATAGATAACATCTATTTAATCATGAACTTTGGAAGTATAAATCTAAAAGCCCTGGACATACCCGTGGGATATGTAAATTCTTTCTTCTACAAAGTGAGAATCTACTGTATATAAATTTCATTTTCACATCATTCACATATATACACATTGAAGGCTGGATGTGAAAATGAAGAAGGGCACTGGGGATGGGGTAGGAATGAATTGTTGTACACACTGTTATTTTTAGTGACCCTCTCTTCTAGTTCTTAAACTGTCACTAAGAGTAGCTTTGAACAAGCTGAAAAGTTCTGAGAGGTCACAACCCAGGAGGCAGAGACTCCAGGAACATGTATCAAGGAAGATGCAGATGAATAAACAAGGCATAGAGTGCACCATATTTTTTCTGTTCCAGCATTTCACCGAAGAGTTGACTCCAGGCTATTACTCTGTGAAAGTGAAATTTTAAAAGAGGCAATTCCAAACAAACCTACACCAATCCCCAGTTGGCTCTCTTTCCCCATCATTAATGAAACCCAAGAGGGTCTTGAAGTGAGGTGTGACAATTTGAGAGGCAGAGCAAAGATCACAGAGGTGAGAAACCTATCACCTCTGTTTTCATATCCTGAGGAGCATATGGGCCAGACTTAGCATGCCCATGGTTCTTGTGGCCAGGACAGCCGATGACAACCACTGCTGCAACTCCCCCTCCTCCAGCCTAGCCCATTCATCTCAAAGGTGCCCTTGCTGAAAGCATTCACATCTGACAGCCACCTTGTACACTGAACAGAAGTACGCATATCATTCTTGAAGAACTAGATGAATGCATCCATACTTGATGAGAATGAGAGATGAGGCAAGAAGTATCTGGTCTAACCTGCTGACCAGCTGGCTATGTGGTCATGACTCTGGATTCTGTAACCAGAGAATACATGAAGCTTGTAAGATTTCATCTGTTAGATGTGAGTAAATGAAGCTGGTGTTGGAACAGCTTTGGGAAAGGAGGGTTAAATTTCTAGGAACTGAGGTATTAGGGCATTCTCTGTAGCAATTTTGCTTCTTACAGATCTCTGGATACTCCCTTCAAATCATGGAAATAGGGCCTGCCAGCCTTCTCAATGTGTCTAAAGAATCAGAGTTAAGTCAATCATCATATAGGGTAAGAGGAGGACTCTTCTGCGATCACTTTTTTCTTTTCCACAGGCTGAAACCTGGAGCCACAACCACACGTGCAATGGCAAAGTCCTAGGGGTTGATGGAGCCACAGGCTGGAAATAGCCTGGGTCCCTGAAACACCATGTAGAGGAGAGTGCTTGCCAACCAGAGACACCCAATGGGACTTCAGCAAAAAACAAATAACCCATCAGTTTTTGGTTTAATCTACTTTAATTATCATTCAAAAATTTCTTTTCGTTGTACTCCTATATTAATTCCAGTTTTTCCTGGATACTATTTCTTTTACTTGGAAGTGTTTGTTGGAGTATTCATCAAGTAATTTTTTTAAAGGAAGGGTACTGAAATAAACTTCCTGAATCTTTCATGTAAAAAAAAAATCCCTGTTTTACTCTCCATTTTACTCTCCATACTTTTCTGGACATAGGATTTTAGATTAAAAAGTATTTTCTCTGTAAATTCTGAAGGCATTGCTTTGTTGTCTTCTAGCATCCAGTATTGCTGATAAGGCATTTACAATAGAAATAATAGCAGGGGATTCAAACAAGTGTGCAAAAGACAAATGCAAGCGGCTAATATGTATATGAAAAAATCACTATAAATGGACATCAGACATGAAAGAGAACCCATTTTTATCCTATAAGATTGACAAATATTACAAAAATGGTAATATTCAGTATTGGTGCAGATTGGAGAAATGGGTAACTTATACACTGTTAACAGATGTGAAAATTGGTATGAACTTTCCATGTTTGTAATATTCAGTAGTAAAATAAATTACTTTTACCTTTTTAGGTGAGGTTTGTTTTTTTTCTCTAGCTGAAACCAATTTTAAGTTCTTCCCTTTATCCTTGGGATAGCAAAAATTTTATGAAGGTGTGTTTAGATAAAAATCTTTTTATATTCATTCACTTAGTGCTTACTAGCCCATTTTCATCTTCCATTTTGTTTCAGCCTCAGAGATATAGTTCTTCTATTATTCCTTTGATATTTTTCCTGCCTTCAAATTTTCCTATTTTTTTCTTTCTCGACTTTTTATTAGATGGATATTGGTTTTCCTGTATGTATTCTCTATGTCTTTTTACATTTTCTCTCATGTTTTATATTTTTTTCTGGCCTTTGCTTTATATTCTGAGAGAGATTCAAACATTTTTTTCTTATTGCTTCCTATTGATTTGTTTTCACCAGTTTAATATTACATATTTGTAATTTTTATGAATTCTGGGTTTCTTTACATATCAGACTATTCTTGTTTCATGAATGTGATTTCTTTATACAACCAGGTTGACCTACAGAGATCATAATTAGAACTTTTAAAAAGTTATCTTTTCCAGGAATTGTCTGTTTCAGTCACTAAGATTCTTTTCATTTTTTCCTCCTTGGCTACCCACTTTGGTATTGCTGCTTTTCATCAAATAACTGGTAATCTCTGTCTTTCTCTTTCTGTTCACAATTGAGAGCTATGTTGACTAATGTCAATACTGGTCATATTTCCTCTCTACTTTGCTATGAATAAATAATTGATATTAATAATTAACAAATGCTCAAATAGTGTAATTTTCAAAAGTGTTAGTTTTTATCTTACTAGAAATGGACCCACTTTAATAAAATATTTTCATTTTTCTATATTATGTACTTGTAACATTGACTGTATATAGCAGTTATAGTCTCGCCTATATAGGAAATCTTTAATTTTGATTGGTGCCACTTAGAATTATCTCATTAATACATCTCTTAAAAATCTATAATTTGAAGTTTTGTTTGATAATTTTTTAGAGTTAAGAACTCTTCATGGATATTTTTTGTTGAAAATCTTTTTGGGAGAACTGAATTACATTTGAAAATATTAATACATTTTTATGTATGAAAGAAAACCCATTTTGTTACATGTGCTTATAATTTGTGGCTGTGATTAATTGAAGCTTTACATGTGTGATGTTTTTTAAAAGACTGGTGTAAATGATATAAAATTGGGATGGACACTATAAAAATAGTTGCATGACAACTGCAATTATTTACAAAATAGACACATTAAGGGGAAATCATGTATTGTTGGCAGAGATTATTTTGCCCTTTTAAAAAACTCATAGACTGATTGGCTGCATCAGCCTGTTGAAAAGTTTTTATTCAAATGATGCCAAGATCTTTTTCCATGACTTCACATTGCTACCCATTCATTTTTCACGCACAGAACCTTATTCATGCTGGGGATCACAGTCAAGTTGTAGGGTAAATTGATCTCATCACAGTGAAGCCATTACATGTTTTTTGGTCTTCCTTATGCCTTTACTCTATGCAGTGCTTCAAATCTGGAAAAAAACCCACACGTTTGGGCTGGAGAAACAAAGCAGCAGCCATTTCCTTGCCTTAGTTCTTGGCCCATAATGAAGTAAGAGCACGATGTGATGATTGGAGCCAGACCTATCCCTGGCTATGGGCACTGCAGCTGACCCGAACCTAATTAAGAAAGATCCTGAATAAACTTGGGTGAGGGCCAAAATCACTAGCTCCTTCTTGATATAAAAATTAGCAGCTGGGCTGAATAAAAGGGTGTGCTGTTATGTGCCACAGCAAAACAAAATCTCCTTTTTCTCCTTTTCTGACCTTCTGTTGTTGAATATTTTATTGGTTTGTATCTGTGATAACTTCTCAGAGCAGTTGACTTGCAAATGTGAGAATTCAGTCTCCCGTTTGGACCAAGGGATGCAATGAAAATTAGAATAACCAGTCCCTACATTAAACCCAGACTGGCATGGGAATCAACTTTTTCCAAATGCGGTAAACTGGTTTCACTTGTTCTCTTATTCTTGATTGAATTACTCCTGTTAATATACAATGTTTAGCTGAAGTAACTTTTTAAGAAAATTGATTTGATAAGAAAGAGGATGACCATTCTAAGAAAAAACAATCTACATCAGAGTTTTGGAAGTCCTCTTTATGCACTGCTAATCCCCTTATAACTTGAATATTCTTGCTTTCCAAGATGAAGCCATTATTAATCTCTACAAGAGTACTTGGAAGATAATGTTTCAGTTCTTAATATGGTGTCTGGCACATGGTAAGTGTCTAAAAATGATTGCTTTATTATTTTTTGAGACTCCACATATTGACTTTAGAAGTAATTCCTAGTTTTGATCCAGGGAATTTACATGCAGGCTATACAATAGAGAAAAAAAAGGTTAGCATTTGACTCATTTTGATGCCTTTGTTATCCTGAAGACTTACTTTTTAATTATATTGAAAAGAAGAATAAATTAAGACACCCCTTCCTTTTAGAGATACTCAGTAAAGTGTTTCCTCATAATATAATTTCTGGGGTTTGCCTCAAAGTAATCTGGTGAGAGAGGGAGTGAAATGGGTGGGGGAATAGAAGAAAAGATTGGCCATGAATTGGTAATGTTTGAAGTCAGGTAATAGGTGCATGTGGGCTCATTATACTATTCTGTTTTACTGTATGTTTAACATTTTCTGATATAAAACTTTTAAAAACCATTTTTTAATTTCAATTAGAAATAATTAAAAAAAAAATCACAGCTGAGTCCCTTCCCAGGCATTGCTGTCAGTTGAATAGAGTTATCCTTCCCAAGGTAATGCCTGGCCCCACACCTCTATTGATAGCTTGAATCTGGCATCCTTGTCGATTTGAGTTGACCCTAAAGGATCATCTCAGTTGCACAGTTTCCAGGGAATTGGCTGAGGCCTTTGCTGTGATAAGATAGTTCAACTTCTCCCTCTTTCCAATGCTGTTCCCTTACTCTTAGGTAGGTATTGTGTCATTGTAGGTGGTCTCAGTAGTGTGCTAGTAAATGTTTAACAGCCAGCTCTCTAGAGCCCTGACTTGTAGTGTTTGCCAATTTCCATGGTGTAAATACTCCCATTGTGGCCAATTTCAAGCTACCAATCTAATGTCACTGAATGAAGAATTAGAAAGAAATGTGCACAATTAGTTCTCCTGACAGTGCAAGCCAGCTCCAGCCACCCCTACCAATTTTCCCAGCGAAATTCCTAAATACAAATCTCTACCTCAGTCTTTTTTAAGGGTAGTCTAATCAACAGAAAACCATCAATGATTTTTATTTGTCAATTTTGGTAATTTTTTATTGAAGAAACTAACATTTTACAGGCAGAATAAAGTGAAATTGATCATCTCAAATGTTTCAGTAAAACATACATTTTTCTCTCTCACACACACACACATACATAGGCACACCTCACATACATCGTGGCACCATAAGACAATGTCCCACAATAATTGCCTAGAAATATTTAAAATATAGGCTCCTTTTAATTTTCTAAACATTACACAGTTGAGTAGGGCATTCTGAAGTACAGACTTCAAATATACTGCTCTTACTCTTTTGAGACTAGGAAACATTGCCAAGAATTCACCAGGTGCTGTTCTTGTTGCTAGTATTATAATTATTATTGCTATAAATCAAAACATATATTTAAGAGTTAATGTGTCATCATCATCAGGACTTAGGTTTTTAAATCAGAGTAAGCCATTTATAATATCTGATATCTCTGAAGAAAAATACAGAAGAGTATTGTTTGTTTGAAGAACTGTTAAGACCTTTACCCTACTGAAGAGCTGTTGTTAGAATAAGTAAATAATCAGAGGTTGAAGGTTGTTTTTTAAAGGGCAGGAAAAGAGAAGAAAGATAGCATACTCAGGCCAGGTGCGGTGGCTCACGCCTGTAATCCCAGCACTTTGGGAGGTGGAGGTGGGAGGATCACCTGGGGTCAAGAGTTCAAGACCAACCTGACCAACATGGAGAAACGTGGACCAACATGGAGAAACCCTGTCTCTACTAAAAATAGAAAGTTGGTATTTTTGGTGGTGGTACATGCCTGTAACGCCAGCTACTCAGGAGGCTGAGGCAGGAGAATCACTTAAACCCGGGAGGCAGAGGTTGCAGTGAGCCGAGATCTTGCCAAGGTGATGAAAAGGAAATGGGCATCTTCTAGGGAATGATACAGAAGATTGAAGAAGGAATAATTTTACCCAAAATGAATGGCAGATTGTTCTTCAATATTAGATCCCTTTTTGTAGAAAGAGAAGTTACTTGGAAAATGGGAACAAAATGTCCCAATGAAAAGTTTGGCTGTGGAATAAATTAATTTTACCAGTATATATACACTTGATTATCAACAAGAGAATCAGAATAAAGTTCCTGTTGTTAGAGCCAACTGGTCTATCAAATGAGAAGTTTGAATAATGTTCTTAAATTTTGGCATGGATTAGAAGCTGGTTAAAAATGTAGATTCCTGGGCACTACAACTATTGTTTCAGTAAAGGTCTGGTGTAGGGCCCAGGGATATGCATTTTAGTCAGCTTCCTAGTAAATTCCAAAGCCTGTAGTCCCTGTCAAGTCAAAGCATGCTGAAAAGCAATATGGGTAAATGTCCATGACACCATCGTTTCGTAATAAGATTAGGAATGACTGTATGCCATTTCCTTATTATGCAGATATAGCCTTCTTATATATATATCATCTGGAACCTTTATCTTCTGCTTTCCTGAAGGTCATTTTCAAGAGCATCTTCCATTTATCTCTCAACCAACCAGATCTTCATCTCTACCTTTATACACTTGCTTCCTCCATAAAGGAAAAATGTATATGTGTGTGTGTGTGTGCATGTGTATGCATGTGAACAGAAGGGCTGAGGGTGCATACAATTATAGAAAATCCTCTTTTCCAATAGATCTAGCCAAAGAGACACTTTTGGCTCTGACATAGTCATCAAGACTCAATAATCCTGTTGAATTAAAACCATGAACCTATTAGCCTAGCCTCACCTAGCATTTGAGAGCTTTTTCTTAAAAAATTTAAAAATCTCACTATTCACAATCACCCTTCTAATGAACCTTATTCTATATGACATATACTCTAATATTATTGGCCCTATGGAGCCTGGGCAGCTTCTAATGCACTCTGGGAGCATTCTACTGAGATTATAGTTGTTCTTACACCTGTATATTCAACATGGACTCTGAAAGAAATAGGTCCTTTCGTCTCGCACATTGCAGTGTAATAAATTGCCCCTGCACCCTTGGATCTTGATGAAAAGAGACTAACTTCCTCCCTCCCCTCCGTACTGGGTGTGTAAGTAGTTTCCCATGATGAATTAGACCCAACCTCCTCCATGAAAGTAATAATAGTGGACATTCCTGCTCATGAAGACACTCGTCTAGGGGCTTAAAACTTGAAGGGTAGATGTGAAGGTGTGTGTGAAGATCACAGACAGATCCAGAAAGGGAGGAAGCTGTTTATTGCTTGCCATACCTTGTGGAAGGACTAAATGTCTGTCTTTTTGACCTGCTGTTTCCTTTATAGAACTCAAGGCATTCACATTTATGACACATTTTCTTTGCACAAATAAAGCTGCACCAGTTTCACTGAGAAGAGTTGGAATTTTGTAATCAAAATCATTGGATGGGAAACTGCGTTTTCAGAACCCACTTCTTTTCCTCTTTCACTAACGGTACTCCTTACAACTTGTAAACATTCATGAAGAACTCTATCATTGTGATCCATTTTTAAACCAATGCACCCACTAGGGGATATTATTTCCCCATAAAAAACTTTCCGTGCTGATCACTTTTTTTCCTTTAATAAGCTTTGAGCATCAGGGCACATTGCTCCATCCATCGCAGGTACTGTGGGTGGAGGTTCTATCTCAGTGCACAGCATGAAAGCATGGGTCAATCTGTGCCACACAAAGCCAAGCCTCTCTTGAAGTGATTTGTTTACAGTGTCATTTGATGGAGTGGAATGCTCTGCAACTCATTCGAACTGTTACAGAAGCTTTGCTAGAAGGTCACCACTGCTCTCTCGAGTTTCCAAATCTGAGCACCATCTGGGAGCTTGTTAAAGATAAGGTTCTCCACAGGCTTTTTCCATACAAACTAGATCAGATTAACAAAGGGCTGCTTTTCCATAGAAGTTCGTGTTTGTATTGAGAAGAAGAGCGCGAGAAAGAGAGAACACAAGTAAATTACAGTCAGTTGCTTCGAAGTGTGCAAGCCCACTTTCTCCCAATTCAGAGTGCATGTAACAAGTGATAGTATAATTCAATATTTCTAAACAAGGGTGTTGGTCTTGAAAAAGTTAGTATTTGCTTTTAAATGTCCTTCTTGAATCAATACCTTCAAGTATGGTCTTTGGAGTCAATTATGAAAGACCTTGAATCTCACCATTTACTCAAAATTCAATAGGAAAATGACAACTAATTCCTATGCAGGCTAAGCATTCGCTGTGCCCTGCACCAACAAGGTTCAAGTCATTGTAACTACCGTTTTAGTCTAGGCCTAAAAGTGGCTTGTGCTTGCTTTTCCCTTTCTCATGAAACAAACATCTTGAATTTTCCAAACCTCAAAAGCTTCGCTGTAAAACTAAAAGACCAGCAAGAGGAAAAGGAAAATTTCCTTCAAAGACGTCTCTAGTCGCAGTTGGCCAGTTCTGCTCTCCCCCTCAAAACATTAACTATGTCTTTTGACACTTGTCTGTAAAAAACGTCCAAATGTGACAAATGGTAGAAACAACATTTCTTTACCCTCCTGCCTGGAACTTCCCATGATACAGATGAGTTCTAGCTGATAATTTTATGAGTGGAACAAGGAAGATGGTTACTGTCCACTACACTCAGTCACATCTGCAGATGGAATAAGTAAACACATAGTGAACTTACTGAATGAAAATTTAAAATCCTCTCATTTGCATTTGGTTGGGATCCCTGAAAGGGTCTGAACCAAAGAGGCTGCACAGTAGCAGCTAAAACACAGGCTCGTTGCCATTAAAAATATTCTCAGAAGTGCGTGCGTGTATTTCTAGTAGAATACTTGGAAGAAGAGAGACTTAAATCTGGAATTGTATTTTTGTCTCTGCAGTCCGAGTTGGAGACGTTAAAGACGACAATGTCTACCTCAGTTCAGTCAAGCTGGTCTGGGAACCAAAATTGTCCTGAGGAAGGGGGAGAAATCCATTTATATTCCTTGTGAGGCAAAGAGGGAGGTCTTTCTCACAAAGTCTTCACGTGTCATTCAGGACCAGGAAACTTAATCTTCAAGTTCAAAGCTGGTCTCATCATAGAGCTCAGGACGTGCTGACTTCTTGTGTCGCGAATATTTCAGTTGCAGGAGATCACCCATTTCATCAAGAGCTTCCAAAACCTGCAATGAGATTACTTTCCAGTAGCTATCATTGAACACCTAAGTAGCCCTGCTTTGCAGAGCCCAGGTTAATAGCAAGCCTCACAAAGACACGCAGTCTTATTTTGCTAGCTTCTTTGATTTTAAAGAAAAGAAGCAAGATCCATAGCATTAGGTTGTGGTTTAAGACCCTAGAGGAATGTTAGATACTAATTCATTTTATTTAATGATCTAACTCCACACTATGAATGTTTATTTTATTTTGAGAGTGTGAAGAGAAGAATAAAAACATGTGACCCATGCTTACCCTTGAAGGTTTTATTTTAAAATGTAATGACTTATATGTAATCTTGTGGAAGAAAAAGATAAGGTTGCAGAATGCATGTGAAGTTATATCTTCATGACACAGCAAACCACCTGGCCAAGAATAACGTGGAATGTTGTGGGAGCTGATTAGCATCATCCTCTGTCCTCTCATGCTACCCCAGGCCCCCTGCTTTTAAATAATCATCTCTATGTCCCATAAAATACTAGAACTTAACTCACAGGGGCTGAGAACTTGTCTGTTTCAACTCTCTTACGTGAGGCAGGTACACGTATCCTTCATTTTACACATGAAACAGCTGAGATACAGAAAGTGAAAAAAGGTCATTTTCGATTCTAGTATATCACTAATCCTATGGTATTGGTCCTGCCTTTTTAACCTTTCTGAGCCTGTTTTTCTTAACCTGCCAAATGAGGAGGACGATAATATTAGGGTCTATCTAGTGCTTTGAAAAAGGTAAAGTGAGGGTTGTTAATGTTAGAATGGGTGACTAATGGGTCTTATGGACCTTCCTCTTTGGGAAATCTTTCAAACTGACATTAATTAAGATTTCCTCCAACATGTTAAGAGTAATTGATTTCTTGGTGGTAGGAGTGTGAGTATTTAAAATGTTCTTCCCGTTTTTCTAAATTTCCTACATCAAATCTCAGTGCTCGGAAAAAGTGACCAAACTTATCTTTAAAATGACCCCTCTCTGGGATAGTTTCTATCGATCTTTGCTGCAGGTGGGGATGGAATACTTCAGTGGTTTCCAAAGTGAAGGACTTGCACATTTATGGTATCTGTGAGATAATTTATGGAGGACGTGGAGGAAAACATTAGAATTTCTATTCTGGTTTCTTTTTTCTTTTTCTTTTTTTTTTTTTTTTTTTTTGTGCTGAGAGTGCCCTTTGCTGAGATGAAACTATAGTAACAGGGCAATGCTCCATGAAACTACTACGTTATCTTTGCAGTTTTCCTATGTCTTGCAGACTTGTAAGTACTCCGCCAATCATTGAGTTCCTATTCTCCACAACCCTGCTCCTTTTATAAATGAACAAAATTGCTTAACCATTAACATGCCTTTGAAGTGTAAGCCTAGTACTCAGAATTGATCTGCTAAACTTCCTATAGGGCAGGCTTAAATGATTTTCATTAAATTCTAGCATTTATCTTTTGATATTTACCTTGTCATGGTAAGTCACCATCTCTTCCATTTTCCTTAATAAGACAACATAGTAAACCAGATTTTCTTGTTATGTATTAATATTTTGAGGAAAATGACTTAACATGCCTTTGTTTCTTTTTCTTTTTTTTTAATGAAAGAAAGAAGCAGAGAAAGAGGGAGAGAGAACAGGAATCTTGCTCTATTGCCCAGGCTGGAATGCAATCTAAAAATAGGTATTAAAAACCTCTTTTATACCAATAATTTTGCTTAACAATGGAGACAGGAAGGAACAAACGAACAGCCAACCAATATTTCATTTAAATTTGTGAAATGCTATGCAATTGCTGAAGAGCGATTTACTTCCAACTATGTGGTCACTCCCAGAATAGGTGTAATATGATACTGAGAAAAATGCACGTCCTGTGCATCTAGGGTGGAGAATTCTACAAATATCCACTGAGCCTACTTGTTCCAGGTTTGAGTTCAAGTCATAAATGTCCCCGCCAATTTTCTATCTCATTGATCTGTCCAACGTTAACAATGTGGTGTTAAAGTCTCCCGCCGTTACTGTGCGGGAGTCTAAGTCTCTTTATAAGTCATTAAGAACTTATGTATCTGGGTGCTCCTGTATTGGGTGCATATATATTTATGATCATTAGCTCTTCTTGTTGCGTTGATCATTTTACCATTATGTAATGTCCTTGTTTCTTTTAGTCTTTACTATTAAAGTCTGTTTTGTCAGACACGAAAATTACAACTCCTGTTTTTTTTTTTTTGCTCTCCATTTGATTGGTGAATCTTCTTCCATCCCTTTGTTTTAAGTCTTTGTGTGTCCTTGCATGTGAGATAGATCTGGATACAGTGTCCCGATGCGTTTTGACTTTTTATTCAATTTGCCTGTCTGTGTCATTGATTGGGGCATTTAATCCGTTTAAATTTAGGATTAATATTAATATATTTGAGTTTGATATTGTCATTTAATGCTAGCTGGCTGTTTTGTCCATTAGTTGATATAGATTCTTCATTATGGTGATACTCTTTACCTTTTGGTAAGTTTTCGGGGTGACTGATACTGGTTGTTCCTTTCTGTATGTAGAGCTTCTTTCAGAAGCTCTTGTAAAGCAGGCCTGGTGGTGATGAAATCTCTGAGTACTTGCTTGTTCGCAAAAAATTTTATTTTTCCTTCACTTATGAAGCTTAGTTTGGCTGGATATGAGATTCTGGGTTGAAAATTCTTTTCTTTGAGGATATTGAATATTGACC
>CAUYLG010076683.1:0-26526 GCA_963573385.1 Cacajao melanocephalus
CCACATAATTGGAAGTAAATCACTCCTCAGCAATTGCATAGCATTTCACAGGTTTAAATAAAATATTGGTTGACTGCTTATTATTTTCATCCCTTATTCCTTCCTGTCTCCATTGTCAAGCACAATTATTGGCATAAAAGAGGTTTTTAATACCCATTTTTAGACTGCATTCTAACCTGGGCAATAGAACAAAAATCCCGTTCTCTCTCCCTCTTTCTCTTCCTCTTTCTTTCTCTCTTACATTCTTTTTTTTCTTTCTTTCACTCTTTCTTTCTTTCTTCTTTTCTCTCTTTTTCTTTCTTTCAAAAAAATAAAAATTAATTAATTAATAAATACAAAAATTAGCTGGGTGTGGCAGCAGGTGCCTGTAATCCTAGCTACTTGGGAAGCTGAGGCAAGAGAATCGCTTGAACCAGGGAAGCAGAGGACACAGTGAGCCAAGATCATGCCACTGGACTCCAGCCTGGGTGACAGAGGGAGACTCTGCCTCAAAAAAAAAATTTTTTTAATCTCTTTAGGAAGATGCATCACATTTATCCCAAGGATCCACATTGTCTGCACACCTGTTTTCCCAGGGCTTGGGTACTCCACCTGAAGGAGTGTGGTTCTGACCTGTCTCATTTATTGTAGGTGTAATCCAGTTACCAAGAGTGTGACCGTCAAGAGTTAAGGTGCTAGTCAGTTCAACTTCACATTTGTTCAGTCCTCAACAGATTCAAACAATGAATCAAAGAAAGGAAAGGGAGTTAGCATCAGCACCGGTGATGCCAGTGATCCGCCTACTAAAGAGTTTAAAACTTTAATTTAAAAACATTCAGTGGAGGAAGGTTTGGAAAGCCTCATGATACACTCCTCCTCAAATCTTGCTCTTTATCAATAACATTCCTACAAGGAGACATCATGGTTTATCAGAAGACACAACCAAAATCCAGTGAGGAAGGGCAGCCGTCAAAGGTTTTATTTGTCCAGGCGCCATGGCTCACCCCTATAATCCCAGCACTTTGGGAGGCTGAGGCAGGCGGGTTACCTGAGGCCAGGAGTTTGAGACCAGCCTGGACAACATGATGAAACCCTGTCTCTACTAAAAATACGAAAATTATCGGGTGCAGTGGCGAGCGCCTGTAATCCCAGCTACTCGGGAGTCTGAGGCAGAAGAATTGCTTGAGTCTGGGAGGTGGAGGTTTCAGTGAGCCGAGATCTTGCCACTGCACTCCAGCCTGGGCAACAGAGAGAGACTTTGTCTCAAAAAAAAAAAAAAAAAAAAGATTTTATTCTCCAGGAGAAGGGGTTCTTGGGGGCTATAAGCAGCAGGCAGAATTCTTTATTGAATGTGTGGTTAGGTGACAGTAACCTAAGTTTGCACTGGGAACTGGGATCAAGAGTGACCCAACCTCCTGCTCATGAACCTCTCTCTCTGTCTCTCTTTCCCTTTTATGTCTCTCTCCCTCCTCTTTCTCTCAGCCTCCTCTGTCTCTCTCACGATCTCTCTTTGTCTCTCTTGATCTCACTCCCTCCTCCCCATCTCTTTCTCTCTCCCTCTTCTCCACTTCTCTCTTCCTCCTCGTCTCACTCCCTGCCACTGTTCAGGCTTCTGGGGCCCACCTAGGTGGGTGCACACAGGACTCCTAGGCCACCTTTCAGGATGCCTGCACAGGGCTGCAGGACCTTGGTCCCCCATCTCCCAGCACCCTCAAGGTCTGGGGCGTGGGGCGTGCCTGGGCTTTCTTGGGTGGGTGCCCCATGCACCATGAAGCAGAAGCTGTAGGTCACCACTGGCTCGAGTAGCACACCCGCTGGGCTGCTGGCTTCCACCTTGTGATCTGCTGAGGCCAAAGTGGAGGACACCTAGCCAGGCCTGATCCTGCACCAGGGTGGGGTAGGGGCGGGTTTGGAGGTGGGGGTGGGATGAGAGCGGCCACTGCAAACAGGTCCCCGGCCAGTTTCCTGTCCTGCACTCTGCCATGCAAGGCCTCCTCTGCCACCCTTCCCCCTGCCCCCACCACCTCCAACCCTAGAAAGCCCCAGGCACAGGCTCCAGAAGTCTCCCTGGATCCAGAAACTAAGGGCAACCACGGGGCTTCCAAGATTGGCAGTGTTACACACAGGACAGTGCTCTCAGTGACATTCTGGACAAGTTGCTGAAGTGTCTGATGGACGTGCCTCTTGTCACGAAATGAATTTGCATCCTGAGGAAGCCTCTTCTTCAGGGGAAGCCTCCCCAGTCACCTCTGCCCCCTCCGATGACATGAGTCCTCCCAGGTGACCTCAGCCCTCCCAGGTGATGTCCTTCCACTGTGACTCTGGCTCTCACAAGAGGTGGACTACTGCAGGGACCTGAGCCACGTCGCTGCCTTGCTCCTCCTTTATCTGCCTGAGGAGGACATGTTCTGGGCACTGGTCCGGCTGCTGGCCGGTGAGAGGCACTCCTGGTAGGGTAGGTGGACAGCTGCCTCCAGGGCCTCATGCAGCCAGACCTGGGCATGGCCACCCTGGCCAGGTGACCTCAACTTTCAGCAAAGGCACCTTCCTTATGTTGTCAGCTTGTTTGGAGCCTTTAGGATGTCTCTGTTGAGTGTCCCACAGGAGCCCGGGCTGAATGGGGACCCCCAGATCCCAGGTCAATTGCCTTTCACCCCTATCAGCAGAGGGCATTTCATCATCCCCATGGCCATCCTCTGTGTCCTGGAGCCACTCCCTCTGGCTCTGATTCTGTGCAGCTGACTCTCTTCTCCCTGAGAGTCCTCCTGCCCTCCAGCTGGCCGGGCTCCAGCTGCCTTGGTGCCCACAGATAGGCCGATGAAGCCCTGATGGCAGTATCTCCACACCCCATATCCCCTGGTCCAACCCCACTTCCAGGTGATGACCACGAAGCCCAGCACTGGCCCTCTGTCATGGCTCAAAGTCAGGCTCGCTCACCCTGCTCATGAACCTCTCTCTGTGTCTCTCTTTACTTTTATGTCTCTCTCCCTCCTCTTCCTCTCAGCCTCCTCTATCTCTCCCCATCTCCCTTCCTCTCTCCTGATCTCACTCCCTCCTCCCCATCTCTCTTCCTCTGTCCTCCTGTTGACGCCAGGAGGCCTCCAGGGCACCTCCAGCCAGGCTCCAGGGGATAGTCCCACCCCTCCTCCCCAAGGCCAAGGCTGCATGGTGGGGTCACCAGATGGGAGGGTTGGGGGCTTTGGGGTCCAGGGGCCTCTGCAGCTGTCCAGCTCTTCCAGCTGATGGCTCCACATCTTGGGAGTGGGCTGATGGCATGATATGGGCTGGGGGCTTCTCAGGATTTCACAGTCCAAATGGTGTGAGGGTCCAGGGGCTCTAAGACCACCAGGGGCATGAAGTACCCACGTCACACCCTAAGACCATGAGGCACGCAGTGAGTTTATGGTCCCCCCAGCTCTTTCCCAGAGGCCCTGCATCCTGTGGGGCCAGAGGAGCCAGGGTTGGAGACCCTAGTGGGGCTGGTGAGAGGCTGAGTTCTAGCCAGGGCCTGACCTGGGATGTGGGGTTCTCCATGAATTTGGAGTTGGGTTACCTTTCCGGCCTTAGAGGAGACAGAGGCACAGGGGCCGGCTCCCGCAGAGCAGGCCTAGGCAGTGTGTCCAGCATGAGTGCAGGAAGGGGAAGGTGTAAGGAGCCCTGGACACCGCCCAGTGTTCTGCATGTGGGGAAGGGTCTTCAGAGGGCCCTAGGAGAGGGAGGTTTTTAGGGCAGCCCAGAGGGATCTGAGCACCTCTGTTCCTCCCATCAGGACAAGGAAGGGCTATGTGTTCAGGGTTCCTCATTAGGTCGGCTTCTTTGGAGCCTGACGGAGTGGGTAAGAGGCACAGGGAGACCCCGGCTCAGGGACCCTCCTTGCCCTGCAGTGCCCTGCTCCCCCAGCCCAGGGGTCCAGCTCACCCCCAGCCCACAGGAGGCACAGGCAGATTCCTGCAGGACACACAAGCAAAACCTTCCGCCCAAGAGGGGTCATCCCACGGCAGAGGCTAGGGCTCAGGCACAGCCTCATGGGCAGACTGGGCCAGGACCCACTTAGGAGGGCTCAGGGAAGCCTCCAGCCCTGGAGATGCCCCTCTCTCCAGAAGCCACATCCCCACTGAAATGAGTGCCCCCCATAAGGAGCTACAAGACCTTGTCTGACCCAGCCTCCTGGAGGGGTCTGATGACCCTCATGGGAAGGGTTACTGACTCTGGGGGACTGCAGCCCCAGGGGGCCCAGCTTGAACCACCAGCCCCCAGCCTAGAAGGGTCAGGTCCTCCCACGGCTGCTGTCCCCACAGATCTCTCTCGGGCTCGCCCTGAGCCTCTGGGACATGGACTTGCTAGAGAGGGAATGGATGTTGATGCCAATGGCACACGCTGCCGTTACGGTTCAGAGGAGTAAGTCCACGTGTGCCCAGTGGGGCCTGGGGAGCACTGGGGTCAGACCCAAACTGTGGCAGCTTCCTCACACTGTCCCTGTGATCCTCTGCTCTGGCCCAGAGGGAGGTCTGATTGGGTGGCCTGGGCAAGGCACAGTGACATATCCCCCACTGTGGGGGCCCGTCCCCCACATGACCCAGATGAAAGTCGGGAGTGCGGTGAACACTTCCCTGCCCAGGCTGCCCCCCAGCCACAGCCTCTGGTGCCCCTCTGGTTGCCTGGGGTGGCCACAAAAGGATCTGCTGCCACCCAGTGGGAGATGGCAACGGGATATGGGTTCTGACCCCTCCCAGGGAACTCTCCTGGCCTGATGCCCACCCTTTCCCTAGAGCGCCTCATGAAGATGTCCAGGTCTGGCCCATGGGCAAGTTTTCAGGACCTTCTCCCATACCTGGGCCCTGGACGATGATGCAGTTCTCAGGCACCCTCCGGTCTCTATGAGGAAACTAA
Organism: Cacajao melanocephalus; assembly: GCA_963573385.1. Lineage (NCBI taxonomy): Eukaryota > Metazoa > Chordata > Mammalia > Primates > Pitheciidae > Cacajao > Cacajao melanocephalus. Next base: position 4,870 of record CAUYLG010076683.1, read on the forward strand.
CAAGGAAGCGTGGGGACCTCCTGAGTCACCCTCTGGGCAGTCAGTAGTGGCAGACTGCCTGGACCCCCAACCCTACTACCTGGACCTTTTGCTTGTACCTTTTCTCCCCCCTCTTCCTCCTGGACTCTAAGAAAACACAATAGACCCACTGGTCCTCGGGGCAGGCACTCAGTGTGCGTGTACTAGACACACTGTGCAGGCAAGAGGGGGATGTGGGCAAGACGTCTCCAACAACCCCCTCCCACTTCCCAGAGGCAGAGGTTGCAGTGAGCTGAGATCACACCACTGCACTCCCAACCTGGGCAACAGAGCAAGACTGCATCTCAAAGAATAATAATAATAATAAAATAAAAATAAAGTACACTTCCGGCTGGGTGTGGTGGCTCACACCTGTAATCCCAGCACTTTGGGAGGCTGAGGTGGGCAGATCACCTGAGGTCAGGAGTTCGAGACCAGCCTGACCAACATGGATAAACCCCGTCTCTACTAAAAATACAAAATTAGTCATGTGTGGTGGCACATGGCTGTAATCCCAGCTACTTGGGAAGCTGAGGCAGGAGAACCCCTTAAACCTGGGAGGTGGAGGTTGCCGTGAGCCGAGATTGTGCCATTGCACTCCAGCCTGGGCAACAAGAGCAAAACTCTGTCTCAAAATAAACAAATAAATAAATAAATAAAAGTGCACTTCTTTTTCAGTAAACACAGTTGACTAACTTCAAGGACATGTGAAGTAAGTAATATTACATATAGTTCCTAGAAAGGGGAAAAAATCAAACTGGTGGAACCACTGGATAATGACTGAGTTTGGGAAACTGAGGCTGGATGAGACGGTTCCAGAGGCCTATCCCAAATCAGGAAGCAGCTGCCCTTGGTAGAAATAGTGTCTGTTTGGTCTGTCCGGTAGGAGGCCTGCCTCCCATTGACCCAGCAATAATCCTGTTGACATAACCCTGTTGATCAAAGCGATCCCCTGACTGCTCTGGGCCAGTTCCTTTGGCTCCTGGTGGAATGCACTCAGAGAATCCAGATCCGGTCAGTATAAAAGGTCTGGTCCCGCAGTCGGGGAGCCACATCCTGGAAGAGTGGCCGAGGACAACTCCCCTCTTGCCAGAGATAGGCAGGCGACGACGTAGCAGCATGGCCCCGTCAGAAGACCCCAGGGACTGGAGAGTCAGCCTGAAAAGCACCATCCGTGAGACGGGCCTGGAGACCAGCTCTGGTAAGAGGTGGCAAAGCTACCCCAGCCCCACAGAAAGACCAGCTAGGGGCTAGGCGCCGTGCCTCACGCTTGTAATCCCAGCACTTTGGGAGGCTGAGGCGGGCGGATCATGAGGTCAGGAGTTTGAGACCAGCCTGGCCATCATAGTGAAACCCTGTCTCTACTAAAAATACAAAAAATTAGCTAGGTGGTGTAGCAGGCACCTATAATCCCAGCTACTTGGGAAGCTGAGGCAGGAGAATTGCTTGAACCCAGTTAGCGGAGTTTGCAGTGAGCCAAGATCGCGCCACTGCACTCCAGCCTGGGCCACAGTGCAAGACTGCATCTCAAAAAAAAAGAAAAAAAAAAGAAAGACCAGCTGGGGGCAGGGGTTTGATGGCAGACATGCTACCTCCCTCGGGTTGCCGGGATTCTCAAGCCAAGGGCGGGCTTATTTTATTTCCTGTGTTAGCCAACCTGCTAGAATGTAAGCTTCCTTCTGAGTCCATGCTGTGGTTCCCAGCACGTAGCTGAAAGAATGGATGTGTGTGTTATTTTGGGTAACTCAAAGAGTTACCTTTTCAAGAGCACAGGCTTTGCATTCAAAGCCTGCTTAGATACCTGCTTCACTGATAAATCTATTGGCTGGTTTATCCATCCCTCTACCCTGTGCTGGGCTCTGGGCGGGGGTTGCCAGGGCAGATGCCACCTGGCCCTGATGGGATTCTCTGAGGCTGTGGATAAGATTGTGTGGGGAGGGGAAGGGCATCACGATGCTCCCTGAGACCCACCAGCACTTGTGCAAGCTGGGCCTCAGTTTCCTCACCTGGAAAGATGGCCAGGGCCTTCCTCTCTTGGGTTGAGGACTGTACTATTCATAATATGGTCCATGCACCAGCAGAATTGGCATCCCCTGGGGGGCTTGCAAGAAATGCAAATCTCAAGCCCCACCCTGGCCCCACTGCACTAGACTCCGCATTTTTAACAAGCTCCCCAGGCAGCTCATGGGAACGGCAAAGTTGAGAGGCACTGACATGTTGGACTCTGTGCTCCTGGAAGGCAGATGGATGGATGGTGAGTGGAAACTTGAACTCAGGTCTCTCTGATGCTGAAATCCAGATGCTTAAACCCTGACTGTCCTCCTCTGTTTGTCTATCAACCAACTCAGTTAAACCCTATCAAATGAATGAACAAATGAATTAACAAAACCATGTCCCGGTCGGGTACCGTGGCTCATGCCTATAATCCCAGTACTGATTGGGCTGAGGCAGGAGGCTTTCTTGAGTCCAGGAGTTTGAGACCAGCCTGGGCATCATAGGGAAACCTCATCGCTACAAAAAAAAAAAAAATTAAAATTCACTGGGCATGGTGGCATGAGCCTGTAGTCCCAGCTACTTAGGGGGCTGAGACGGGAGGATTGCTTGAGCCCCCTGAGGCTGAGGCTGCAGGGAGCCACAATCGTGCCACTGTACTCCAGCCTAGGCGACAGAGCAAGACCCTGTCTCGCGGGGACAAAAAAGTCCCTTGCTTATGCTAACACAAACGTTTGGTCTTTTCCTCCCTTCTAGGTGGGAAGTTGGCCAGGCATCAGAAGACCGTCCCCACGGCTCACCTGACTTTCGTTATTGACTGCACTCACGGGAAGCAGCTCTCCCTGGCAGCAACCCCATCACCACCCCAAGCCCCCAGTCCCAATCGAGGGCTTGTCACCCCACCAATGAAGACCTACATCGTGTTCTGTGGGGAAAACTGGCCCCATCTGAGGGTGACCCCCACGGGTGGGGGATGCCTTGCCCAGGCCAGGGCCACCCTGCCGCCCTGCAGAGGGACCACGGCCTCAGCTTCCTTCCCGGTCAGCCCGCTCTGCCCCCAGGAGGTTCCTGAGGCTAAGGGGAGACACTTGAAGGCTATGCCCGTGAGGTCTTCAACTTGGGGAACAGTCAAGGACTCGCTGAAAGCCCTCTCCTCCTGTGTCTGTGGGCAGGCCGATTAGCTGGAAGGGCCAGGCTCCTATGCCCAGAGGCTGCAATTCCCAAGGCCTGGCCCTGCTTCCCCAGCTAAGCGGGAGTCTTTCGTGCCTGAACCAAGGAAAGATCATTAGATCTGCTAAGAGACATCTGAAACAGCCATCGAGTGGCAGAGGCAGGATAAGGCACCTGCACATGGAGACTCACTCATTCATACAGCAAATATTACTGGAGCATCTTCTACGTGCCAGGCCCTGCTAAGTGCTGGGAGATACCATATTTTTCTTGGACTGGTATTTTTGGGGCGGAGGGAATCCACCGCAAATAAATAAAGTAACCAAATAAATAAAGATGATTTTGAACAGTGATGAATGCTGGGCAGGAACTGAAACAAGATGCTGGATGGAGAGTGATGGGGTGAAGAGCTTTCCCGATACAGTGCTTGGGAAGGTCCTCTCTGCACAGGTAGGAATTAAAGTGTGATCTGAAAGATGAGAAGGAGCCAGCTTTGAGAAAATCCACCCTCCCCAGGGCCACCTGCCGTCATCTTACCCCAGGGCAGGCCACAGCGGGTGGTCTCAACATGCCCCAGCATGATGGGCAGGGGCCAGGGGTCTCTTGCTGCCATCTTGGCTCAGAGGCAAGTGTGTAGGTCACTGCAAAGGCATGGGACAGCATATGGGGAGATTCAAGGATATGCCAATGCGGGCTGGGAGGCTCAGGGAAATTGGCTCCAGGAGACTCCATCCCAGAAGGCAGCCCAGGTGGGACCTGGGAATCTGAGATGGGAAATAAGGGGACCTGGCTTCTCAAAAGGGAGGGAGGTGCTCAGAAATAGAGTATCGTATTTGAACTAATGAAAATAAGGATATTTATTGAGCATCTACTGCATACCAGGCCCAAGGTGCCCTCTAGGGATTAAAAAAAAAGGGTGGCGGGAGGAGGTTCACTACCCCCAGGGCAACCGTGTTCCCTGAGCAGGAGGTGGGGTTACTGGCATGGGTGTGAGGGTGTGTGTAAGTCTAAGAGAGACACCGTGCTGTGTGAAACTCTAAATCAACCTATTTAAGGAAGTCAGTCTCAAGACTCCCAGATAAAAATCAGAGTTTTCATTTATTTATTTTATTTTAGAGACAGGATCTCACTCTATCACCCAGGCTGGAGTGCAGTGGAACAATCACAGCTCACTGCAGCCTCAAACTCTTGGGCTCGAGTGATCCTCCTGCCTCAGCCTCCCAAGTAGCTAAGATTATAGGTGCACCACTACGCCCAGCTTAACTTCTTTGAATTTTAGTAGAGAGGAGGTCTCACTGTGCTGCCCAGGCTGGTCTTGAACTCCTTGCCTCAAGCTATCCTCCCGCCTCACCTTCCCAAAGTGCTTGGATTACAGGTGTGAGCCACTGTACCCGGCCATTAACTTATTCAATGATTATTTTTCTAGGTTCCTACAAATACCAGCCACTAACATTTAACATGTATTGCTCATTTACTGTGTGTGTCAGATAAATGACATGGGCACTATATTTGTGACCATTTTATAGGTTAAAGAGCTGAGGCACAGAGAGGTTGAAGAATGCACTCAAAGTTCCATAGACTGGTACTGTTGAGATTAGAACTCAGGCAAGCCGGTGTCCATATTCTTGCTCATAACTGTAAGTATATGTCCTCCTGGCAGCGTCTCTTCTAGACAGAGACCCACAGAGAATAACTGTAACTCTGTCCTCAAGGAACTCACAGCCAGGTGAAGGAGGCCGGAAAGAAAGCAGACAATTGGCTAGGGGTGGTGACTCACGGCTGTAATCCCAGCACTTTGGGAGTGCGGGGCGGGCGGATCACCAGAGGTCGGGAGTTTGAGAGCAGCCTGACCAACATGGAGAAACCTCGTCTCTACTAAAAATACAAAATTACCTGGGCATGGTAGTGCATGCCTGTAATCCCAGTTACTAGTGAAGCTGAGGCAGGAGAATTGCTTGAATCCAGGAGGTGGATGTTGTGGTGAGCTGAGATCATGCCATTGCACTCCAGCCTGGGCAACAAGAGTAAAAATCGATCTCAAAAAGAAAATAAAAAGCAGAAAATTGCCATAGCTTCTGAGAAGTGCAGCAGTGAGGGCAAAACAGAGTGATGCTGGAGGGCAGCCAGCCCACTCTGGAGAGAGGAGATTAGGGAGGGCTTCCTGCAGGAAGTGATGCCTAAAGTGAGATCTGACCAGTGACTAAGCTATACAAAAGGATGGGGTGGGGGAGCAAGTGGGGAGTGCTGTGGGCAGAAGGACCTGTCACTCAGTCTGGCTAGGGTAATCATCATTCGTTCATTTACTCACCAAGTATTTATTGGGCACCCACTGAATGCCAGGCTTTAGGCTAGACCATGTGATGGAGCAATGAATAAGACAATGAGGCCCAGCCACAAAATAGCTTATCCTCTAGTTGGGGGAGACAGGCAAACAGATCAGAAAAGTGTTGGGGTAGGGGGGGAAGAAAAGTGGCAGGAGGTCAGGCATGCAGGTTCATGTCTGTAATCCCAGCACTTTGGGAGGCCGTGATGGCACTGCAGGGAAAGGATCACCTGAGGTCACAAGTTTGAGACCAGCCTGGCCAACTTGATGAAACTCCATCTCTACTAAAAATACAAAAATAAGCCAGGCATTGTGGCTGGTGCCTATAATCCCAGCTACTCGGGAGGCTGAGGCATGAGAATTGCTTGAACCTGGGAGGCAGAGGTTGCAGTGAGCTGAGATCTTGCCATTGCACTCCAGCCTAGGTGACAGAGCAAAGCTGTCTCAAAGAAAAAAAAAAAAAAAAAAAAACAAGAATAGAAAAAGAAAAAAAAAAGTGGCAGAAGCTGCATCACGTGATGCCTGGCAGGCTGCAACAAGACCTTTAGTTTTTGTGTGTTTTTTTTTTTTTTTTGAGATGAAGTCTCACTCTCTCACCCAGGCTGGAGTGCAATGGTGAGATCTCAGCTCACTGCAACCTCTGCCTCCTGGTTCAAGCGATTCTCCTGCCTCAGCCTCCCAAGTAGCTGGTATTACAGGCGCCCACCACCACGCCTGGCTAATTTTTTGTATTTTTAGTAGAGACAGGGTTTCATCATGTTGGCCAGGCTAGTCTTGAACTCCTGACCTCAGGTGATCTGCCTGCCTTGGCCTCCCAAAGTGCTGAGATTGCAAGCGTGAGCCACCGCACCTGTCCAGTTTTTTGTATTTTCAATAGAGACAGGGTTTCATCATGTTCACCAGGCTAGTCTTGAACTCCTGACCTCAAGTGATCCGCCCCCTACCACCTCCCTGCCGCCCTCCCAAAGTGCTGGAATTATAGCATGAGCCACACCGCCCGGCCAGACCTTTAGATCTTATTCCCAGATAGCAGCACTGGAAATTGTGAGCAGACAGCATCATAGCCAGACATACCTTTGCAAAAGATCCCTCCAGCCCTTCTGCCTGCAGGGGAGGAGGCACAGGAGGTTGAGCCTTAATCCAAACAAAGGAGAGTAATAGTTTGGACTAGAGAGGAGGATACAGTGCAGTCTGGGTGACATATGCTTCTCCCCCTCTCCTGAAGACCCCAAGGACAAGGCTGCAGAGAGTTTGAGACTCTCAAGGAAAAAGGAGGCCTGTGGCTGCACATCCAGCTTTTCACCAGCAGGTGTCGCCCTCTCATCAGACTGGAGGACACTGGGTCCAAGCCTGGACAGGGAAGGTGACGACCTCCCGGGTCTGGGGCCAGAGCCTTGAGGCCAGCCACCTGGTGGATCTGTTTTTCAGAAGCCAAATTCATTCTAACCAAGACTCCTTTCATCCGGAATAATGAATGTTTACTCTATGCCAGGCACCCAGCCAAGTTGCATTTCAGAGTTGACCCCTGGGGGTCTTGGTGAGGAGTCAGAGGGGCCAGGCACTTATACTTGCCCCTTAAAGGGAGCTGTCATCATTACTGTTGATGTCTTCAATTACTATAGCTGTCGTCATTACTGGACAATTAAATATGCACCCGACGCCCCATCAGTTCACCTAACCCCAGTCACGTGTGGTTGGCATGACTTCCCATGCCATTTTACAGAGGAAACTGAGGCACAGAGCGGTTGAATACTTTGCCCAAGGTCACGAACTGGAAATCGGTAGAGCCCAAATCCAAACCCCAGGTAGTGTGACTGCGCACAGGGCTTGCAGGCCCACACTGTGCTATAAACACACCAGTCGTATCTGTTGAATTGAGTGAATGAAGAATGACCGTTTTCCAAGGACCCAGCCAAGGACTTGGTAGCATGTGGGGAGTGTCTGGGGACCGAATGGGTGGTGGGGCCTTCGCTGAGATGGGACATGCAAGTGGAGGAGCCAGTGGGGACACGGGGAGATGACAGGCTCAGGAGGCGGATGTCACGTGAGGGACTGTGGGATGTGCTGGGGGGAGGTGGGCAGGTGATGGCCCATTCCCTGCTGGAGCTCTGGTCAGAGGCTGAGGCGGGCAGTGGGACTGCATTGGCATAGAGGTGGGTGATGAAGTTGGTCTGGGGAGGCGAGGTGTGAGACCAGGTCATCAGGCCTATGAGAAACCAACTTACCCGTCCAAACCCAAAGAATGGACTCAGAGGCACGGAAAACAGCGGAAGAGAGCCTTTTTTTTTTTTTTTTTTTTTTGAGACGGAGTGCACTAGCGTGATCTCGGCTCACTACAAGCTCCACCTCTCTGCGATTCTCCTGCCTCAGCCTCCTGAGTAGCTGGGATTACAGGTGTATATCACCATGCCCAGCTAATTTTTGTATTTTTAGTAGAGATGGGGTTTCACCATGTCGGTCAGGCTGCTCTCAAACTCCTGACCTCATGATCCACCCACCTCGGCCTCGTGCTGGGATTACAGGTGTGAACCACCACGCCTGGCCTGGAAGAGACACTTTTAATGACGGTCTTGCAAGATGGAGTGTCTGGTGGGCAGGCACACCCAGCACAGTCACAACAAGCACACTATCCCCTAGTGCTCAGGTTCCTCCCCTGAGTACTGTGGCTGTGGGGTCACAGTCTTCCCAGATGTCACCTATTGGTTGTTGGGTAGTGGTTTTTGGGTGTTTTCTTTAGAGGTACATTTTGTGGCAGCCCACAATGCATTGCAATCAAAGTCAGCTTAGGGTTTTTTCAAGTATTTGACTTACGACCTAGGTAGTCAGGCAAGCTGATAAGAATAGACAAATTGAGCTATTTTGCAGGCTGGTAAACTTTCATTATAGACTAAACTTTTTTGGTTTGGGTGAGGGCAACTAAGGGCATCCTGACAAGCAGGAACCAGCTGTCAAAGCAGGGCCCTAGTATAGTCTGTTCTGAAGTTTGAGGACTCAAACCTATTCAAGGTACTTTGCTTTGGAAATGGGCCACTGTATCCATTATTTCCTTTAGGCCTAAGGTGACAGAGACCTGAAAACTTTGGAATAAGCACAAAAGATCACAAAAAATATCCAACACAGTCTATGCCTTGTCTGATTATCTAGGGGTTGAGCATTTTTCTTTGCCTTTGAGCTATTTTACAGCTCTGTCTATGGTAAGTAACCCATATGAATGCAAAATACTTCTTGTCTACAGACAAGATAATTCTGTCCTGTCCTGTTTAAGTCCAGTGGATTCTCCTTCCCCACTGTGGAAGAAGCCAGTGTTACCTCTATGTGCACATTCATTTCAATATGCCCTGACCTACAGATAGCGTCTGTTCTTTGCCTTCTTTGAACTGGTTATAACATCTTACTGGTTCCCTCATTAACCACGAATTAAGTAAAATCTTCAGTGGGACTGTAAAATGGTACAACCACTTTAGAAAACAGTCTGGCAGTTCCTCAAACAAATGTGGAGCTTTTAGATATTGAGAATAATAAGAGACTAAAAAGTGTCTCTTCCAGGCCAGGCTTGGTGGTTCACACCTGTAATCCCAGCACGAGGCTGAGATGGGTGGATCACGAGGTCAGGAGTTTGAGAGCAGCCTGACCAACATGGTGAAGCCCCATCTCTACTAAAAATACAAAAATTAGCCGGGCATGGTGATGTACACCTGTAATCCCAGCTACTCAGGAGGCTGAGGCAGGAGAATCACTTGAACAACGGGAAGCGGATTCTAAATATTGAACAACAAATTCTGCTCCTAGATATATACCCAATAGAAGTGAAAACATTCATCCACGTGAAAATCTGCACTACTGGCCACGCGCAGTGGCTAGTGTAATCCCAACACTTTGGGAGACCGAGGTGGGTGGACCACCTGAGGTCAGGAGTTTGAGACCAGCCTGGCCAACTTGGGGAAACCCCATCTCTACTGAAAATACAAAATTAGCCAGGTGTGGTGGTACATGCCTGTAATCCCAGCTACTCAGAAGGCTGAGGCAGGAGAATCGCTTGAACCCGGGAGGTGGAGGTTGCAGTGAGCTGAGATTATGCCATTGCATTCCAGCCTGGGCAACGAGAGAGAAACTCCATCTCAAAAAGAAAAAAAAGAAATCTGCTTGAGTGCACAGAGCAGCGCTAGCCACCAAAACCAAAGCATGGAACCAACCCAAGCATCCATCAGCTGATGAAAACGTAAGCAAACTGTGGCCTAGCCATGCAACAGAGTATGATTCAGCCTTAAAAAGGAACAGATTATTAGTTCATGCTACAATATAGATGAATCCAAAACCTCGAAAATATTATGCTAGGTGAAAGATATCAAATACAAAGGGTCACTGTAGGGTCCAGCCCTACAGGGTTCTGTGAGGCCCTCCCTGCTGGTGGGGAGACGAGAAATGGTAGAAATAAAAGAAGACACAGAGATAGAGAAAAGTAAGTTTGGCCCCAGGGGTCCACTGCCAACCAAAGCGCGGAGCCCCGAGTGTCCACATATTCTGATTTTTATTGAGTACAAAAGCTGGGGCCAGGGAAGGTAGGGCATAGGTAGGGTGTGGCCTTGGAGGTCGGCGACTGGGGGCAGGGTAAAAGAGGGTGTGACAGTGATAGGGTCATGCAGGTAGGGGCTCAGGAATATTCCGTAGCCGAGATGAGGTAAGGGGCATAATTTGTCAGCACTTGTTACATACTCGTCACAAAGACATTAAGATTTACGTTACTTTTACTGATTAATTCTCACAAGAAAAAAGGAACCAGGTGCAGAAGCGGATCATGAGATTGACATGGAACGCAACCACTGGAGCACAGCATCACATAGAGACAGTTAAGCCCTCGGATGTCTGTGGGCTTACCTGACAGCCGTCAGGCCTTACTGCAAGAGCTTGCAGAAGCGGAGTTTTCTCCTAACTCCTCCGAGGAAGGAGACGTCTCAGCTATTTTGGACGTCTCCTTCCCTAGCTGGTTAAACAGCGGGCGCTTTCCCAGCACTGATGCTGCCTGCCGCACAGCCAAGGCACCCTCCAGCAGCCCTTACGCAGGAGTGACAGAGGGCTTAAAGCCTCTCGCCTTAGAGTCTTTCATTTCACAGTGTCACCCCAGGTTCACACTTCCGACTTCAGAGGCATTAGTAAAAGAATCAAAATCACTTATAAATAACTAAGATCACCTATGAATGACTAATAACTACTACGGTTATGTTTCTAGTTACTTTCATCTTCATTATTCATAAGGAAATAGGCTGAGGCCTTTGGTTCCTGCCTGAGCACTTCTGGGGTCTTTTCCCTACAGGTCACTTTTTTTTTTTTTTTTTTTTTTGAGACAGATTCTCACTCCATTGCCCAGGCTGGAGTGTGGTGGCTCGAACATGGCTCACTGCCTCAACCTCTAGGGCTCAAGCGATCCTACAGCATCAACCCCCAACTAGCTGGAACTACAGGCATGTGCTACCATACCCTGTTAATTTTTGTATTTTTTGTGGAGATGCAATTTTGCCATGTTGCCCAGGCTGGTCTCAAATAAATGCTTTGTATTTATCTAGCTCAGGCAATCCAGCCTCCCAAAGTGCTGGGAATGCAGGAGTGAGCCTGGTCATTTTTTATTTTATTTTATTTGAGTCAGGGTCTCACTGTGTCACCCAGGATGGAATGTAGTGGTGCGATCATGGCTTGCTGAGGCCTCCATCTCCTGGGCTCCAGCGATCCTCCCACCTCAGCCTCCTAAGTAGCTGGGACCACAGGTGCACATCACTATATCGGCTAATTTTCGTGTTTTGTGTAGAGACGGGTTCTTGCCGTGTTACCCAGGCTGGCCTCTAAACTTTGGGCTCAAGCGATCCTCTCACCTCAGGCTCCTGAGCATGCGCTACTTTCATCTGAGTTTGAAGACAGGGTTTTGGAAGGGGCTCTGAACATCTGCCTGGGCTCTTTGTGCTCTGTGACTCTGAGCTGGTAGCTCTAGAGGGCTTTCTGGAGGAGGAGGCCTTTGGCCTGGGCTTCAAAGTGAGGAAACCTTCTAGGTCCGACCCTCCCAGTCTCTGGTACTACCTGACCTGGACTTTCTCACAGGTCTCCAGCCCCAGAGAGCTGCGTCTTTTCAGTACCCCCTACCTCCTTCCCAGGCCCATCCCAAAAGCTGTAAGATGTGAGAACCCCCTTTCCCTGTGGGGGCTGCCATGGTTGAGGGGAGCTGATGATCCAGGTTGACCCAGCAGAGGGCTTTCCAGAGCCACAGCAAGGATTCACATCCTAACCCTGCCACTTCCAAGCTGGGTGACCTTGGCCAGTTGCCTGACCTCGCTGATCCTCTGTGTCCTTCTCAGCGCACCGTTATCACAGCACCTGCTTTGCGGGACTCGTGAGACAGAGCAGCGCGCCTGGCACACACTAGTTGCTTAATGAATGGGACGGCTATAATTACTCTTCCGGGTGGGGGCGGGGCGCAGGGCCTGCAGCCAGGCCTATATTTAGCCTGGAGGGGGGTTGGGGGCGCTGGGAGACAAAGCGCCAAGGCCAGTTCCCAGGGGGTGGAGCCGGCGAAAGCCCCGCGGCCAACCGGCCCTCCCCTGCCGCAGGGTCACCTTGGCCGGGCTGGCGGCCAAGGGCTGTTTCAGACCCGACATGCCCCAGCGGCCCAGCGGCCCAGCGGCCGCCTGGTCCCCTGATCTGTCCTCATCCCCGCAAACTGCGGTTTGGGGAAGGGGGCTGCTGGGGACTGGGGAGTTTCGGCCCCATTGACCACTTGGGAAGCTGTCCCCTTTCCCAGCACCGGCAGAGGGAGGGTTTGCTGGGGTCGGTACGCCAAGGTGAGCCAGAACCCGGGTGGGGGGCGCGGGAGGGGAAGCCAGGCCGGCTCCTCCCACAATGAGTGTCGGGGCTGCAAATAGCCCAGTGGAATCAGTGAGTCATGGAGGCTGGAAATACCGCGCCCCCCTGCTCGCCTCCCCTCCTCCTGACCGCCGCCGGTGGAGCTGCACTGGGGGACAGGCCTGGGGGTGTGCAGGGTGGGGGGACCCCTCTGGAGAGTCCCCCCTCCCCAGGCTCTCCGAATCAGCCAGGACAACCACTGCCCCCAAGTTCCAGCTGGCTTTGCCTCTGGGACTTTGTGACCCTCGGCCAGTCACTCAGCCTCTCTGGGCCGCAAAAGCCCCATTAGGTACAGGAAGGAATTCAAGAGGGCAGGCGACCCGGTGCAGCCTGCCCACCTTTGCGTCCCTGCGCCTGGGACTGGGACAGTGCTTGGCACAGCGCCCGACACACAGCAGGGCAGTAAATATCTCTGGAAGGAAAGAAAGAATAAAAAGGGAAGGGCACGCATTTGGAAGAGAGGGTGTTCCAGAAACAGTCCTGGGGTCCCTGCCCAGGGGTTATGGGGAGCCCGAGGAGGAGGCCAAGGAACACCCATACTTTGTAAGATCTTCAGCTTTAACTTGAGCTACAACTCTCACCCCCAAATCTCAAAGAAGGTGTGTCTGTTTCTCCCGGGGTTTCCAGCCCTGCCCTGTTTGAGAACTCCAGGCAGGCAGCCTCCAGAAGCCTGTGAGACTGTCCTTTATTGTGTATACAGGTTCCAGCCACAGGGCTTTCCCACACACCCCTCCCCAGTCCTCCCCCAAGGGGCCCAGAGTGGCAAGAGTGAGAGGCCACCCACAGCACACTGACCTGAGAGGCGCGGAGGGAGGAGGCTGGCCTGCCACTTGCCCTGGGGACCCACTAACTGAGGACCACCCCTTCCCTCCACCCTGCTTCTGTATGTGGGAGCCAAAGCCAAGTCACCGGAGACAGCATGCATTCCCCAAGGTTAGGGCTGTTGGAAGGTCGCTATCCCAGATGGGAGACTGGGGCTTTTCCTATGACTCCCCCTGTCCCCCAGCTGGAAGACGTGGGAGGGGTGCATAGCCCTCGAGAGGTAGAATGAGGGGAAATACTCCTCATTGCCCAGAGGTGGGGGGTTGAGAGCAGCTGTTGACACCCTGGGTTTAGATCTAACCTTCAGCAGCAAAGCCGGGCACTCAATGGCTCACAGGTGGTTTCCCCATTGATGAAAATGGAGATTGTAAATCTGATTTGAGAAAGCTCTGAATTTGGCCTCAACCAATGGTAATGCTGAGTGTTTGAAGGACAACGATAGGGGTGTGTGCGTTACACACACCAAGCCTATAAATTCATAGATCAAAGAGGGGTATGGATGAGGAGGCGACTGCCTAGAGGGGAAGTGGCAAGAAGCCAAGGTCCAGCCTTTAGGACCCAAAGCTGCATCCATGCCCTGGCTTCCACCTCTGTTGGGTGATCCTGTTTGCATGGGAACAGCCCAGGAACATAGGCCTGTGGGTGGGAGGGAGAAGGACCAGCCCCACCCCCAACCCTACCTGGCCTTGCTGAAGGCCCCAGCAGGCATGGGACGACAGGAGTTTCATGCAGTTTATCACGAATCAGGTGTATTGGAAAAACCCCATCTATATACAGATGTGGTGTGGCTCTGCTCTGGCACAGCCAGCTGGCTGGGGGCACAGGGCGGGCAGGCAGCCCGCTCGCTGGCATGAGGGTTGGAGGCTGGCAGAGGGGAAGTTTACCGTCACGGCTGTCTCCTCTTGGCCTTGCTGAGCCCTCGGGCAGTTAGTTCCACTTAGACACCCCTGCCTGTGACCTTCCCTCTGTCTCTCCTGCTCCCCTTGGCCAAGGGGGTTCCAGGTCCCTGCTCCCCTTGCCCTGCAGAGACTTCATAGATCGGAGGGTTTGTCTGCCTGTCTGTCCTGCAGAGCTTGCCCAGATGTCCTGCTGGTCCCATTCCCCTGAGCCACAGCAGGTTCTTTAGATATTCCTTCCTCTACCCCAGCCCCTCTACTCTGGATTAAGTGAGGGAAGCCATATCTGAAATCTGGGCACCATGCATCAGGCCAGGGACCCCCCTGGCCTGCTCTAGGTAGAGTGGAGAGCCCTAGTACAGGAGGATGGTCCACCTGGGGCCTGGGGAGCATAGGGGCTGGAACCTGGGCTGAGGTGGTCTGGAGGTGTTGAAATGGGGTTAGGAGGGCTTTGCTGGCAGACGTAGGGGTGGGGGGCAGGGCAAGGGAACGGAGAGGCCCTCAGATTTTGATCTCCGTCCGGAAGGTCTGCTGGACATGCTCTGTATGCGGGTGGCGCCGTGCCCGGATGGTGAGGCTGCCGTCCTCCCGGAGAGCCGAGGTCACTGACGTGGGGTCCACATCCTCCGGCAGCTGGCACTTGTGAGCGAAGGTGTTCATGACTGTGCCATCAGCTGCCAGCTGGGAAAGGGGTGACCGTCAGGCAGGCTGCCCCTGCCACTGTCCTGCTTGTGACAAGCCATAGCCCTCTTCTCCCCATTCTAACCCCGGCCGGGCCCCATATGCTGAGGGGCTCTGCCCTCAGGTATGGAGAGTATGCCCAGGGTGGTGATGGCCACAGGCCCAGGGCTATTCAGGGACAGCCCAGGGGTGCATCGCAGAGCTCCGGTAGCTCCAAGGGACAGGCAAGGGGCATGGGAGAGGCGGCTCTGTGGCAGTAGCTCTGAATCTGGGGCTCTTGGGGAATGCAGAGATGACAGAGGAGAGCTGTGCCTTCCTGGATCCCCAGACTCATTGGGCATCTGCCCGCCAGGGCTGAGCGCCTGCCCCTCCCCCACAACTCAGCCAGCACATAGTGTCCAGGGGAGTTTGGGGCGGCTGAGTCACTGTTGCGGGTGGCAGGGCTGGCACGTGCTGCCCTCAGGTCCTGGTGTCCCCAGTCTTTGGCATCCCTGGCAGGGATGCTCAGGAGTCCATCCTTGAATATGGAGGGGAGAAAGCCAGCTCATGGGAGCTTAGGAGGAGGCCTTGGGCGGGTCCTTTCTTCTCTCCTGGCAGCCGTGGCTGTCCCAGGCGGCGCCCCTGTTCAGGCCTGGCCACACCCTCTCCAGGGCGGAGGCCCCAATGCCTCCTGGAAGTTCAGACTCAGACACTCTAGAGACTTGTGACCCTGAGACCCGTGGGCAGAGGGTGTGTGTGGTTTAGAGTGTGTATGACCCTAAACTGCAGGGTGGTGATGGCCACAGGCCGAGGGCTTTGCAGGGACAGGGCAGGGTGCTTCGCGGAGCTCCAGTAGCTCCAAAGGACAGCATGGGGCATGGGGAGGGGGTGGGGCTTGGAGGGAGAAGCGTTCCGTGGCAGTAGCTCAGAATCTGGGGCGCCTGGGGAATGCAGGCATCTCAGCCCAGGTTCCAGCCCCTACACCCCTAGACCCCAGGTGGACTGGACACCCTAAACTGTCCAACCTTGGGCCAAATTTGGGGATTCCAAGATGGGGGATGGGTCTCTGGCTGTGGAATGGAAGAGGGCTTGAGGTGTGTCACATGGAGAAACTTCTCCCCCGGCTGCCCAGGTGAGTTCCCCACCTACCCGCATCCACCCTCTATGGCTGCCAGAGGAGCTGTCTTCACTCTGCCATCACCATCTCCCGCCCCTCATCTCCCGCCCTCATCTCCCGCCCTCAAGCCCCACCCCCTCAGGCCACATCCCTCCATCCCTCTCCCATTCCCCATAGGCTCCCTCAGCTTCCCAGGGCCCTGGAGGAAAGATCTGGGAACCTCGATGCGAAGAGAGGCAGTGAGGATCCCCATAGCCACGGGCTGCAGGGGCAAGGCTTTCAGTTGGCCCTGGGGGGGCATGGGGAAGGGACACTGGCCAGAGTCTGAGGTCCCAGGATGGGAAGGGGGAGTAGGGGACGTTGGAGGCGGGAGCAGAATTTGGGTTGCGGTGGGTGGAGTTGGGGGGGCTCACCTTCTCAGCCCGCACCTCGATGTGGTTGTTGGAGGTGGTGACAATGATGTCTTCAGGTGAGAAGTCCCTCACGTCCACCGCAAACTCATAGGCGTCTCCAAGGGTCTTGATGTTGCCTGGTCCCCCAGGGCAGGCTGTGGGATGGGCTGCTGTGAGCGAGGCATGGAGCAGGCCTGGTGTGCTGGTCCCAGGGTTCTGGCTCCTTCTCTTGGGGCAATGGGTGGCTCCCCAGGCCCTACCCACCCCCCAGGTGTTTCTCCTTAAGCTCCTCCTCCTTCTTGCAGCTCACCTTTTCTGGGGTGGGGGTGGGTCCTCACCCACAGGTGTGGTGTGTGTATATGTGACGCTAGGTCTATAACACCCCACCCCAGGCCTGGAGCCTGGGGGATGCCTCCCACCCCTCATCCCATCTAGCCCTCCAGGTCTTCAGCTGGGATTGGCTGCAGTTACAGACCATGGTGGCCATGGAACCGTGTCTGACCCCCAGGGCCACCACTGTTCCTTAGAGGCCCACCTGTTTTCATGGCCACATCTGTCCCTGTAGACACCTCTGTCTTGGCGGCCACACGTGGCTGCGGGCTGTGTGGCACCTGCCAGCAGCCCGGCAGCCACAGCACATTCGGTGGCGCCCTGGAGTGGACGTCACTTCCCTCTGCACCTCCCCTCCCCTCAGAGCCGCTAGCACTTGCCTGGGAAGGCCAGGGGCTCCGAGTGGGGACGCATGAAGCTGCCAAAGTCATCGGAAAACATGCTCAGGGCTTTCTCCATGGGGGGGTCCTGGGCCGGGAGGGCACGGGAGGCCGAGGAGGAGGTGGAAGAGGAGGAGGAAGAGGAGGAGGAATGGAAACTTCTCTCCGCTCGGAAGGTGGAAGAGGTCCTGTGGCTCATCCACGGGCGGCGCCGGGCCCTGTCCAGGCGGGCAGGGACTGGACGGGAGAGGGTGTGGGCACAGGCCTCCGGAGGAGCATGCTGGGCCCCGACGGTGGCCGCTTTATAAGGCTGACTGTCCCTGGGCTCGGGGCCAGCCCCTTGTCTACTAGCTAAATTTAGGCCTCTCCATGGCCCAGAGGGGGCTGGAAACCTTCTCCTGTGCGCCGGCCTGCTGACAGCCCGACACACGCAGGCCAAGAGGCTGAGCTCACAGCCTGGCATTCCAGGCCGATCACGGCAGCCCCAGGGGCCTCCACACTGCTTTTCCCAAACACAGGCCTGGGTTCTGCCCCCTTGACACTCGGACCTCGGTGCCTGCCCCAGAACCTTGCAGGTTTGGGGTTTCTTGTGTGTTTCGTTTCCCCTATCAGCCTGGGGGCTCTGTAAGGACTGTGCCTCCCCCCTCAGACTCTGGTTCTCCGCCACAGCCGTGCCTCTCCCATCAGACCATAGGCTCCTTGGGGACAGGGTAGGTGGAAGCACCACGGCTGTGTGATGTCAGGAGCTCCTTCCCTCAAGGCAGACAACCTTCCCAGCCTATGTCTAAGGAAGGCTGAACCCTGGCAGGGGGAGTAGAATGTGCAGCTGTCCCTTGCCAGCCCCCATGGGGACCTGGATTCCCTGCCTGCACTCCCCCTGACTCTCAGAGCATTTAGGGGCCCCAAGAGGAGAAAGCTGGCAGCTTCCTCCTTAAAGGTGTAGAGGGTTATGTTCCTGGCAACTGTCTGCTCCGCCTCCCTGTCGGAGGGGACCCCTTTAGGGATTTCAGTCAGAGGTAAAAGAATTCCAGACGACTATCAGTCTAGCCCTGACTTCTGGAGTGACTTCTGGGCACAGGCTCCTGGCCGCAAGCTATCCAGTGTGGCCCTGTTTGATCCCCACACAGCTGGGAGGGTGGAGGTGAGGCGTTCTTCCCATTTTATGGACGGGGAGATGAAGCCCCTTGGAAAGGGAGGGGCTTGCACTTGCATAAGGGGCAGAGCTGGGATTCGAACCCAGATGTGGACCCAAAGCCCTTCGGAGGCCGAGGTGGTTTTGAACATATGCCTGTGGAGACAGGCTGGCCCAGAAGAGCCAGACAAGTCCCTCCCTACCCACCTGCTTGCTCGGCAGAGCTGGAACTGACCTTGCACTGGGCCAGGGTGGAGGCCATTGTAAGAGGCAGTCAGGCCCTCTGCTCTGCCCAGGTTGCAGTTCGGGCCCTCTGCTGTCCTCTCCAAATCCCGCCCTTCTATCCCAGATCAGCTCCAATCCCTCCTCCCCCAGAGAGGCCTCTCTGATTGCTCCTGCTCATACAGCCCCATACTTGGTCCAGATGCCCCTAACACTGACGGTCTTTGTCCGCCCACAGCACCTGGCAGTGTGACATGGTCTTTCTGTGTGCTGTGACTGTCTGCTGTGTCCCTTCTTCCCTATCCAACTGGCAGTTCCCACGGGGGCAAGGATTCACCTGTCTCCCCATTAGATGGAAGGTTCCCGAAGACGGGGACAGTTTCTCTTTTATCTGAACCCCCTACAACCCAGTCTGGCGCTTCAACCCAGAGTGCTGTGTCTACAGGGGTGTTAGTGGTGCTGGAGCTACGTGGAGTGGAAGGAGAACAGGGTACAGGGCACAGTGGGGGCCAGGCTGGTGCCTGTTGCCCTGGCAGTTTCCTGCCCATGTGGTAGCCTGTGACACCCAGCCTGGCTGAGGGGTTTCTAGGGCCACTGGGAAGCCACCAGCACTGAGATGAGATGGAGAGAGGGTGGGGCAGGGTGGGGGGCCCAGAGCCTGCCGGACGCCAGGGAAACAGGAGCCAGTGGCTAAATGCAGACACACTGTCATGGTGCTGAAGGTCTGAGTCACTGCCCCTGGATGTCAGATCCCATTACCCACCCCCGCCCACCATTCCGCTTCCCAAGGCATTGCCCACACAAATACTGGATCCTCTGGCTTCACTGGCCCGGAGGGACCTCAAAAGGTCATCAAGGCCATTCTCCTGCCTCTATCTTCAGATCACAGGGACAGAAGGAGCTACAAAGATGATACAGTCCTTTGAATCCCAGTTACCCAGGGAAGCTTTTCCAAAACACAGATCCTTTCCTCCGACCCCAGCATTTTGATTTTGGATCTGGAGAAGGACCTCCCACGTCTTCCCATCAGCTCCCCACACAGGCAGCTCATAGGCCGGTGGTGAAGCCCTGATCACTCAGCAGGTATTTATTGAAACCCTGCTATAAATAGGTGCTGGGCACTGTTCTAGGCTCTGAAGGACTCAGATGAATAAGGCAGAGACAGGCCCCTGCCTCCAGGCTCACCTCATCGGACAGAAGAGGAAACTGAGGTTCAAGTTGATGAGGGAGTTAGGCACAG
Organism: Cacajao melanocephalus; assembly: GCA_963573385.1. Lineage (NCBI taxonomy): Eukaryota > Metazoa > Chordata > Mammalia > Primates > Pitheciidae > Cacajao > Cacajao melanocephalus. Next base: position 24,449 of record CAUYLG010076683.1, read on the forward strand.
CAGAGCTGTGTTGGCTTCAAATCTACTTTCATCCTGCTGAGCCCCCTGGCTGCCCTCTTCTCGGCCTCCTGGGGCTCACAGGGCTGGGGGATGAGGGTGGATGTGGACTTGCAGTGCCAGCTGTGGGACAGTAGCCAGCAGCTGCCCCAGTCCAGACACTGGGGATCAGGATGTCAACAGGGCAGCCCGTTCTGGTGCTGTGCAGAGTCAACAGGTCGGGGTGGCCAAGAAGGTGGGCTTGGGACCATGCAGAGCAGCAAGCCCCATCCCATCTCCTATAACACACACCTTCTATTTTGATCTGACTTGCCTGGCATCTAGGGACAGAGGGTAGCCCAGGGTCCCAGATTTTAACAATCATTACAGGACCAACCTCTTGCCCAAAAGTGGCATCAGACTCAACTCTTCTGCTGTGTACCCAAACCGTTGCCCTGGTTGAGCCTCAGGAACTGGAGGAGATTTGGGCAGGGGAAGAGCTGCACCGTGGAGGGCTGGGTTCAGCCTCTGCTGTGCAACCCTGGATGAGTGACTCACCTCTCTGAACATCTACAAAATGGCAATGCTCCCCCCATTCACAGGGTGTGTGGAGGGGGACTTGAGCTGCGGATGTGAAGCTCCTGCACGTAGCAGGCACACAGCACCTGCTTGTTCCTCGCCATGTTCCCTCACTCCTGTGCTCCTGTCCTCTGTTGGAGCAGGACAGAGTCTTTGGAATTACCCAGAAGTCCCCAGACAGGGCCGCTGCCCCTTGGACGTGTGCTTTCACAGGCATTTCCTGAGCCTGGAGGGTCTAGACACGAGGATCAAGTTCAAGTTCCTCACCCCAATTCACTGCCTCGCGCCAGGTGTTGGCCTCCCCGCCAGCCCTGGACAAGATGGGTTATCAGGACGGGACTGTGCGGCACAGCCCGTAGGCTTTGGAGCCAGGCAAACCCTGGCTGGGAGTCCTGACTCTGCCTCGGCCTCTGATCTTGGACAGGCAGCCGTGTCTCCCTGAGACGCCATTTCTTTGCAACGGGATCACCCTGCCTGCCACATGGGGCTTCTGTGGCACTCAGGGTGATTCATCTGGGGAAGGCTGACTGTGTACCTGGCACACAGGGAGGGTGCGGTCGTGCCGCCCCACTCACCTTTGCCGGCCTGTCCTCGCCTTCCCTGCCCAGCCTCCTCCATCTCCTTCTGTGCTTTTCCAAACCTTCCATGTCCAGCTCTGAGCCCCCTGGGCCTTGAGCCTCAGCTCGGGCAGATGACCCCTCGCTGTCCTGCTGTGTGCGTGAGCTCCCCTTCCCCGGCCCCTGCCCAGCAGCACCCCGGGAGCCTGAGTGCAGCCAGGCACCACCCTCTGTGTGGCTCTGGTGGGTGGGGAAGCTCCTGCCCCAGTCTCTCTTGGCAGCTCTGCCCTGCACGGCTCTGGGCTGCACAGTTCAGGTTGGTTTGTCAAGGACATTTTAAATCTCCACAGTAAACCCCAGGTGGGGGGGTGGGGAGAGGATGATGATTGGTGGAGCATAGAGCATACACCTGTCTAGGTGCACTGCAGCTGGGAGCAAAGGAGGCTCTGTGACGGGAGGGCCAGCTCGGCCACAGCAGGAGGACTGAGAGGTAAGGGGACTCTGGGCATGAACTGGAGTATGGACCTGGCAGCACCAGGCAGGCAGGGCAGAGGGGATGGTAGGGGCAGGAGCCAGCACCTCTCTTTGGCTTTGTAGGGGTCTCCTTCTGGACCTGGGGCTTTCCTGCTTCTGTGGCCTGAGCTACTGGGGAGAGACGAGGGTGCTCCGAGATGGACAGGGAGAGTCAGAGCCATCCCTGGGACTCTGCAGTGAGAGAGTCGCAGCCCTGGCCAGAGACTGCTCCCAGCAGTGGAAGCGCCAAGCGATCCAGAAGGGTGGGGGTGGTGGCCACAGAAGGGGAAAGGCTCTGAGCAGGGCTTGGGGTCCAGCCTGTGCCCAGTCGGCTGCTGGACATGGGGGGACACCTAGGAATCCCACCCCCATCCCACGCGATGACACACACAGGGGCACACCCTCAGTGACAGAACCTCAGGGATGAGGGCACACACAGACCTAGTGTGATAA
>CAUYLG010076685.1:0-20757 GCA_963573385.1 Cacajao melanocephalus
TGTGGCTCCTCCGCCGGGAATCTCCTAGTCTGTGGGCAACAAAAATTCGTCTGAAAGTGCGGCGTCCACTCGCTCTCTGCACTTTCACTGGGAGCTACAATCCTGAGCTGTTGTTAATCGGCCATCTTGGATCTCTCTCACAAATGTAACTTTCAAGCTTTAACAACAGAAGGGTCAATTTTTGTCTTTATCCAAAAACTGTCTATGAGACTCTTGGGCCCATTAAAAGATTCAACTTCATTAAAAGATAGAAACTGAAGGATTTAGTAACAAAAGAGCAAATCTCCAGTTCACACACACACATATGTACATTTACTCCTTTCTCTATCTTAGGCAAAATCTCTGCCTTAAGGGATTTGAAGTAGGAACAAAAGCATGATCTATACTTTCGTTCTTTCTTTTCTCTGCAACTGGCAAGAAATAGTCAGAATGAAGGATGGGGTTAATGGTTGAGTGTGGCAACTCTCACTATACAGCCTCTTAATAAATCCTGAAGGAAAAAAATGTCTCCAATTATTTGTTGCTGTCTTTAGAATGCCTCTGTTTTCAGCTGGAGACTTAAGAAAAATCCTATTTAGACTCTGTGATATTAGCTTTTATCTCTAACATTCAAACATGAAATTGTATTCTGGTGGGTAAAACGCAGAATCTTTAAAATGTAAAACTGACTATATGCCCTGACCCTAATGTAAATGTCATTCCACACTCTTAAATGTGGATGATGATAAAACTATAATCCTTGGAACTAGAAATTTGTCATGACATCTAAGTTATATAACTTTAAAAACAATAAATTGCTTGAAAATTATTTAAACTCTATCAATATATATCTAAGCTTTATTTTAAAAACATACTTAGGTCTGATATCTCTGAGCCAATTAACTTGGTTGCTAGAAATCTTCAAGGATATAAATCCAAGTTTGTGCTGCTCTACAGACCAGTTAAATTTCCCAGATACTCTTATGTTCCTTGGAGAGCTATTCTCTAGAAAGTATTGCCAAGTTGGAAGAAAACTTAAGGAGTTGCTGAAGTGTGGTGTCAGAGACCTCTAGATAAACATGAAAAACAAAGATTTATAGAGTAACTGTGGAAAGAGAATATGTGGGTGTGAAAAATAAAATTGGCTCCTGAGGTTTTACTACAAATACATTGCCATTGATTTTTCTAGAGAGGAGGCAGAAAATTGCCTGATGACAGTAAAATGAGTGCAGATTGAAAGCAGAGAATGTGTAAGAGACCAAAATGACCCCCAAATTTAACTTAATCTCATTAATAATATTTATATAGCTGTGAACCAGCTAACCACTTACCAACTTCATTTTCCTTTTGTAACCAGATAATATGTGTCATATACACATAGAATTAGAATATGTGACTTTAAGGAGAAGCAAACATGACAAACCACTAAGTTTGGCTTATGTACCAAGAATACAAAGTAATGTTTCTCTGAAATAGTTATGCAATCATCCAGTATATAATAAACAATGGCTACCATTAAAACAAAATATCCTAGAGAAAAACATTAAGCGTTGAGCCAATCAAACTACATTCTACTTTGAACTCTGCCATTCATAAATCCAAGACCACAGTTCTGTGTTTTGATATCCTTATTTGTAAAATAATAAAATTTTTAGGATTATTGCTATGATTTTCAACAATTCTGATTGATTCCAAATTCTGATTCCAAATTTATCCTTTAAAATATATTTTATGTATGTATTTGATATCTAAACTATGGATTCCAAATATATATAGAAAAATATCTTTAAAAGGATTATATCAATGTTACAATTTTTATTTTGATAATTTTTCTATGATTAAAAGAATATCCTTGTTAAGAATTATGAAACATCAGAGTTGAAGAAACATGTTAGTTCCAACTTACTTTCAAGTTCTTTAGAAATATGTATACATATACACATAAGCACACAATGAGAAAGTTAAAGCAAAATATAAGCAATTGGGAAACCTGAGTAAGGAGTATACCACAGTGCTTTGTACTGCTATTTTTCTAAGTTTAAAGTATACCAAAACTAAAAATTACACGTTGGTGTTGATTGTATCATTATTTACAGTATGGAAATAATTTAAATTTCCATCAACCAATAGATAAAATGTAGTGTGTCTACACATGTACTCACACAAACACACAGTGGACCATTATTCAGCCTTAAACAAGAAGGAAATTCTGCTATTTGTGACCACATAGATTAACTTGGAGGACATTATGCTAGGTAAAATAAACCACAGAAAAGCTGCATGATTTCACTTATATGTGGAATTTAAAATAGTCAAACTTATAGATGCAAATAATAGAATGGTGGTTGCCAGAAGGGGAGATGTTGGTAGAAGGTAAAGGAGTTAAAAATATTTCACTATGACATACTATTTTGAATTAAAGGCACTTAAAAAATAGCAGAAGATAGGTTATTCTGCTCTTCCGTTTCGTAAAAGCAGGTAAAAAAGGTATTTCCTCTATAGTAGAAGGAAAGCAACATTTTTATCATCAAGGATGGAAAGTTGAGACCAAGAGTATTCTGTAGATCTTCTTAAAATAACTCATCTTTTAAGCCTCCCCATATAATTTGCTTTTTCACAACTTACTATTCTTTGTTCATCTTAATTGCTTTTATGAAGGCTCTTGTGTCACATAAAACTTGCAAATACATTTGAATGCTTTTCTCCTTTTGAGCTGTCATGTCAATTTAATTCTCAAGCCAAGCTAAAAGAAAGCCTAAAAGGAAAGATGTAAAATTCTGCCTTGCTCTCCTACAAATGTTGCCAAGTTTCAGCTGTGTAAGGTGAAGAATTCCTGAGACCTAATGTACAGCACTGTGACTACAGTTAGCCATATTGTATTGTATACTTGAAATTTTCTATAACTGAATCTTGTGTTTTTACTATAAAGAAAAAAAAAGGAACTATGTGATTTGATAGATACGTTAATTGGCTTCACTCTGGTGCTTATTTCATAATGTACACATATCAAAACATTAACTTGTACACCTTAAATGTATGCAACTCCTATTTGTCAATTATACCTCAAAGTTAAAAAATATATACTAGATACAGATAAAAAATTAAAGAGCAGAGTGAATGACAGCTGCTGTGATGGAAAATTATGAAACCCTTCCTACAGTTACAGCTGTCTTTGTTCTCAATCTAGGAGTCAGCCCTTTCTTTTTTCTTTTTTTTTTTTTTTTTTTTTAGAAAAATTTTCCCACTTGTTGCTCAACGTTGGGTGCAATGGCAATATCCACTCACTGCAACCTCTGCCTCCCAGGTACAAGCAATTCTCCTGTCTCAGCCTCCCAAGTAGCTCGGATTACAGAAATGAGCCACCACACCCAGCTAATTTTTTCGTATTTAGTAGAGACAGGGTTTCACCATGTTAGTCAGGCTGGTCAGGAACTCCTGACCTCAGTTAATCCACCCACCTTAGTCTCCTAAAATGCTGGGATTACAGGCATTCGCCACTGTACCCAGCCGGAGCTGGCCATTTAAAGGAGTGTCTGAGTCCTCTTGAGAAAGAAACCTGCAACATCTAATAAGTGTATATAGTAGTAATTACTCTATCATTTCACCAAAGAGACCTATAGCAATTTACCAGAGTAACTGTCTGTGTGGAAAAGAGAATGACCAGTTTTTCAAGAGCCACTGCAATAGGGTATAAGCTGAAGTTGATGTATTAGAGAACTCACATGTCACCATGGCTCCCTAATAGATTCAAGCTGTATGAAGGCCCAGTCTCTCTCTCTCTCTCTCTCTCTCTCTCGATTCAATTCATCTGTAGACTTTCTGTGATTATTTTCTATTTCTGAGTGCTAAATTGAGACAGATGTACTAAGCAGCTGTTGGCACTGTCTCATTAATTGCCTGAACTGTAGATTAAGAGCTATCATGATAGCAAAGGCTGAATGGAAAAGCCTAAAATGCATATATCCCCCTTGCCAAAATGTGAGTGGTAAGTACTACCACATTCCAGATGGAATGGCAGAGATTAGTGTCATCCTACAGGTTGATAAAATTAAAGTATGCTTCAGTGGTTTTCTCTATCATGTCCCTGCAAAAACTAGGATAATGGTGGTAATTGTGAATGTGTTCACAATCTATTTCTTCAAAGGAGATCAGCACAGACTTAGTGGCTGAAAACAACACAATTATTATTGTTTCTGTAAGTCAAGCCTAAGCACAGTTTAACTGAGTCTGCTTCAGGATTTCAGGAGGCTGCAATCCACATGTAGGCTGGGACTGAGGTCTCATCAGAAGGTCAATTATGAGATCATCTGCTTCCAAGCCCCCTTAGATTGCTGACAACAGTCATTTCCTTATGTCTGCATGATTGAGGTTTCCATTTCTAGCTGAAGAAAGCCATTACAGTTTGCCTGCTGTTCCTTAACACATAGGCTTCTCTAACATGGCCTTTATTTCCTGGAAGCTTGCTTCATCAAGGCCAGTGAAGGGAATTCACTCTAGCATATCAGCTGGTAAGATGGATCACATATACCATACGCCATGTTCAGGGTTCTCAGATAGTCCTGGTAAATCAGCCTCCCCGGAGGTGATTATTTTCCTTTCGTATGATTTGTATCAAAAATGAGTCCTGTCTGATGTTCAAGAAGTTTATTTTGGTGGCACTCTTACAAGAGAGCTGGCATAGCCAGGAACATGGGCCTGGTACGGTCAGGGGTCAGATGATCACTACCAGGAGGATCTCCATCCAGAGACCATTTTCAGAGTTTGGGGGGTTATTCCCCCTTTCTTGTAACTGTATTCAGTTCAGGTCAGTTACCAGGTGTGTCTTTCATAAGGGAGTTTTTAAATGATTCTTGTAAGGGTACATTTTGTTTTAATGTTCGTAAAAGTTGCTGAGGTGGCCTTTTCTCCTGGAAAGCTTTAGGCCAGATTGCATCATATTGCAAAGCAAAATGTAGTGTCGGCTTTTCGAGATACTGGAGTGAGCCTATGGCTATTATTAATCTTATAGCTGTGATTGGTCTCCTGTTGTATACTATATCATAACATAATTAGGGTACTGACATCCCAATATGTTTGTCATATTCCATTAGTTAGAAGGAAGTCAAGGGAAGGTATTATACAAGGGCATGGGTAGAAGAAGACAGAAATCAAGGGAGGCTACCTCAGCGCCTGTCTACCAGAGTGGACTTCTGTAAACTTTCCTAATCACAGCTGCTGCTGTACTAGGCATTGTATATTTACCTGAAGAGAAAGAGAGAATTCATAGTGACAAAGGGTTTTTCTCTTAGGAGGATAATACAGCTTTAAATTGTAAACTATCCAAATTCTTATAAACAATAGTATGGATAAATAAATTACAATATAGTCACCCAATAAAATATTACAGTGCAAAGAGAATGAACAAAGTTCAACATGTTAGGTTTTTCAGGAATTTAAAGTCTGTATAAAATTGTTACATATTCATATGCTTAAATGAGAATAAAAGTACTGACCTTATGTAACACAGAATTCCAGATAAAAATTAGTTTATTTTTATTGCTAAAAAAACACAGTATGATAAATTTTTGTCTTGTGTGATTCCAAACAGCTTCAAAGGTAACAACTCAAAAGTACACAAAAAAAGACAGAATTTACTAATTATTCAAACTTTAACACAATTTTTAAACTTTTGCTTTAACAAGTAGAACAAACATAAATGTTCTTTACATATTGCTAAACACACAGAGAAGGAGATATTGTAGAGTATAATAACTATAAAACAAGATTTTATGTCCAAAAACATAAAACATTGCCAACACTCCTAAAAGTCCCCAGGTAATTAGGAGATAAATATTTAAATTTATATTATAGATATAGATATATAATTTTACAATTTCCATTAAAAATATTAGATTTTTTTAATAAGTTATTGGGATGCAGGTGGTATTTGGTTACATAAGTTCTTTAGTGGGTATTTGTGAGATTTTAGTAAACCCATTGCCCAAGCAGTATACACTGCTCCCGATTTGTAAGTCTTTTATCCCTTTCCCCCTCCCACTCTTCCCTGCAAGTCCCCAAAGTCCATTGTATCATTCTTATGCCTCTGTGCTCCTCATAGCTTAGCTCCCACATATCAGTGAGAACATAAGATGTTTGGAGATCATTATTCTAAGTAACTCAGGAATGGAAAACCAATCTCATCCAGGTCTCTGCAAATGCTGTTAATTCATTCATTTTTATGACTGTGTAGTATTCCAACATATACATATATATATGTAGTAGTATTCCAACATATATATATATATCTCCCAGATATATATCTCCAACATATATATATATATATATATATATATATATATATATCTGTGTAGGTATTCCCACCAAAACACTATCATCATTCTTCACAGAGTTAAAAAAAAATTCTAAAATTCGTACAGAACCAAAAAAGAAAGCCCATATAGCCAAAGCAAGACTAAGCAAAGAGAACAAATCTGGAGGCATCACACTATCTGATTTCAAAGTATACTATAAGGCCATAGTCACCAAAACAGTGTAGAGTGTGTGTGTGTATATATATGTGTGTGTGTGTATATATATAAATATATATATATATCTCCATCTCTTACAAGTTTTCTAGTTTATGTGCCATAAGGATGTTCATAGTAGCCTTGAATGATCTTTTATATTTCAGTGGTGTCAGTTGTAATATCTCCCGTTTCATTTTTTAGTGAGGTTAGATTTTCTCTCTTAATCTTGCTAATAATCTATCAATTTCATTTATCTTTTCAAAGAACCAGTTTTTTGTTTCATTTATCTTCTGTATTTTTTTGTTGTTTAAATTTCATTTAGTTCTGCTCTGATCTTGGTTCTTTCCTTCCTTCTGCTGGGTTTGTTGTTGTTTCTGCAGTTCTTTGAGTTGTGACCCAAGATTGTCTGTTTGTGCTCTTTCAGACTTTTTGTTTTAGGCATTTAGGGCTATGAACTTTCCTCTTAGCACAGCCTTAGCTGTATCTCAGAGATTTTGATAGGTTGTGTCATTATTTTCACTCAGTTTGAATAATTTTTTTAATTTCCATATTATTTCATTTTTGACCCAGTGCTCATTCAGGAGCAAGTTATTTAATTTCCATGTATTTGTATGGTTTTGAAGGTTCCTTTTGGAGTTGATTTCCACTTTTATTCCACTGTGGTCTAAAAGAGTGTGTGATATAATTTCCATTTTCTTACATTTATTGAGGCTTGTTTTATGGCCTATCATATGGCCTATCTTGGAGAAAATTCCATGTGCTGTTGAATAGAATGTGTATTCTGCAGTTGTTGGATGAAATGTTGTGTATATATCTGTTAAGTCCGTTTGTTCCAAGGTATAGTTTTAATCCACTGTTCCTTTGTTGACTCTGTCTTGATGACCTGTCTAGTGCTGTCAGTGGAGTCTTAAAGTCCTCCACTATTATTGTGTTGTTGTCTATCACCTCATTTCTTAAGTCTACTAGCAATTGTTTTATAAATTTGGGACCTCTAGTGTTAGACAAATGTATGTTTAGGATTGTGATATTTTCCTGTTGGACAAGACCTTTTACCATTATATAATGTCCCACTTTGTCCCTTTTAACTGCTGTGGCTTTAAAGTTTGTCTGATACAAGAATGGCTACCCCTGCACGCTTTTGGTGTCCATTTGTATGAAATGTCTTTTTTCACCCCCTTTAAGTTTATGTGAGTCCTTATGTGTTAGGTGAATCTCCTGAAGGCAGCAGGTAGTTGGTTGGTGAGTTCTTATCCATTCTGTGGTTTAGTATCTTTTAAGTGGAGTATTTAGGCCACTTAACATTCAATGTGAGTATTGAAATGGGTGGTGCCATTGCATTCATCATGCTCTTTGTTGCCTATGTATTTTCAGGTTTTTTTGTTTGTTTTTTTGTTTGTGCTTTTTAACCTGTATTTTTGTTTTATAGATCCTGGGTGATTTTTGCTTTAAAAAGGTTCTGTTTTGATGTGTTTCCAGGATTTGTCTGAAAATGACTGTATCTGTCCTTCATATATGATATTTAGTTTTGCTGGGTACAAAATTCTTGGCTGTTGTTTTGTTTGAGGAAGCTGAAGATAGGGCCCCAATCCCTTCTAGCCTCTGTAGGCTTTCTGCTGAGGCATCTGCTATTAACCTGATAGGATTTCCTTTATAAGTTACATGGTGCTTCTGTCTCACAGCTTTTAACATTCTTTGCTTCATCTTAACTTTGGCCAACCTGATGATAATGTTTCTAGGCAAAGATCTTTTTGTGATGAATTTCCCAGGTGTTCTTTGTGCTTTTTATATTTGCATGTCTAGGTCTCTAGCAAGGCTAGGGAAGTTTTCCTTGATTATTCCCCCAAGTATGTTTTCTAAGTTTTTGTCATCTTCCTCAGGAACACTGATTATTCTTAGATTTGGTCACTTAACATAATCCCAGACTTCTTGGAGGCTTTGTTCATATTTTCTTATTCTTTTTTGTCTTTGTTGGATTGGGTTAATTTGAAGACTTTGTCTTCAAGTCCTGAATTTTTTTCTTCTACTTATTCAATTCTATTGTTGAGACTTTGCAGAGCATTTCACATTTCTAAAAGTGTATCCAAAGTTTCCTGAGTTTTTGATTATTTTTTCTTTGAGCTATTTCCTTGAATATTTCTCCCTTCACTTTTTGTATCACTTTTTGGATTTTCTTGCATTGGGTTTTGCCTTTCTCTGGTGCCTCCCTGATTAGCTTAATAACTAACCTTCTGAATTACTTTTCAGGGAAATCGGAGATTTCTTCTTGGTTTGGATCCATTGCTGGTGAACTAGTGTGATTTGAGAGGGGGTGTATTGAAGAGCCTTGTTTTGTCATATTACCAGGGTTGGTTTTCTGGTTCCTTCTCTTTTGGGTAGGCTCTGTCAGAGGGAAACATAGGGCTGAAGGCTGTTGTTCAGATTTTGTTGGCCCATGGGGTGTTCCCTTGATGTAGTATTCTCCACCTTTTCCTATGGATGTGGCTTCCAGTGACCTGAACTGCAGTGATTTTTGTCTCTCTGCTGGGTCTAACCACCCAGGGAGTCTACCTGGCTCCAGGCTAGTACTGGGGGTTGTCTGCACAGAGTCCCATTATGTGAACCATCTACGGATCTCTCAGCCATGTATACCAGCACATGTTCCAGTGAAGGTGGCATAGGGTGCAATGGACTCCATGAGGGTCTTTAGCTTTGGAGGTTTAATCTCTATTTTTTTGCTCATTGGCCTCCTTCCAGGAGATGGTGCTTTCCAGAAAGCATTAGCTGTAGTAGTGTGGAGAGAGACTGGCAGTGGATGGGGCTCTTGAACTCCTAAGATTATATGCCGTTTGTCTTCTGCTACCAGTGTGGGTAGGGAAAGACCATCAGGTGGGCATGTCTGAGCTCAGACTCTCCTGGGTAGGTCTTGCTGTGGGGGATGGGGGTGAGATACTTAGGTTATTGGAGTTGTATACATAGGAGGATTATGGCTGACTCTTCTGAGTCACACAGGATGTCAGGGAAGTGGGGGAAAGTCAGCTGTTACAGGCCTCACCCCTGCTCCCACATAAACCAAAGGGTAGGTCTCTCTTCCACCATGCCCCCCACAACAGTTCCAAGTCTGTTTCCAGGCAGAGGGTGAGATGGGCTTGAAAACTTGCCCAGACTTTCTGCCTCCCAGCTGTAAAAAGAAAGGGCTTTAGGTCTTCACCGGCTGTGAATTCTGCAAGCTGGATTCGTGCCTTCTCACAAGTTCTGGCCAGGAGGCTTCTCTCCCTGTTTATATTGTTACAAAATTCAGCTAGAGAATTGCTTCTCCCTGTGGAGTTTTACCTCTTGCTCCTCTGGCCACCCTCCTGATGGATCTTTGTGGTGCCAGGCCAGAATGGGCTGCTTGGGGACCCAACAAGCTCCCAGGGCCTTTCTGCTCTTCCTCTACCCCTGTATTTACCTCAGCTCAGCTCTCTAACTTGACTCAGCTTCAGGAAAAGTCAGAAACTTTTCTCACAAACAGACCTTCAGTTTCTCCAGTAGGGGTGTGTGTTCGGGAGAGGAGGGAGTCCCTTTCCTACTTCTGCAGCTGGGGAGCTCACAGTATTTGGGCTGCCTCCTGGGTCCTACAGGAGCAGTCTGCTTTCTTCAGAGGGTCTGTGGTTCCTCTCAGGATTGCTGGTTTGTTCTTGCAATATGAACCTAAAATTCACAACACAAGCCTCTGCATACTGTTCTGTCAAGAGCTGCAATCAAGTCCTGCCTCACATCTGCCATGATCTCCCATATATGACATTTGATTTTATTGTAAAGCCACAGACTGTCTCTGTGAATACCAACTTTTGAAAATTATTTAATAGAAAACCAAGAGAAATTTTTAAGAATTTACATCCATAGACATTTATAATACTGATTCAATAATGCCTTGAAGGGCTAAAATTATACTTCTGCATTAGTAGTAGCCATGATATTATAAAATAATAAATTACATTATTTGGCTTTTGTATGGCTTGAAACCATAAAGACTAATTTTAAATTTATTACTCAATTTAATAATAGTACTAGTAGGAAGAAGAAACAGGGGGAGGAAAAATGAAAGAATAGGAGTATGACAACAATTATTTCAAATAAATGCTATCTTGTCAGGTATCATTCAAAGCAACTTACATATGTTAAAGTAATTATGATCTCTATGAAACTGGAGGGAGATACTATAAGACTGTAAAATATAAATATATAAGATTGTTAAATACCAGTAGCAATATAAAACACTAATTTATGAATTAGAAATAAATAATTAAACAGCGTAGTGAGCATGGAGAGGAATAGGCACTTTCAGATACTATTAGTGATAAATTATTATATTTCTAGAAAAAAATTTATAGACATCATTGATCCTCTTAAAAAGTCTCATTCTACTCACCATTTCCACTTACAAAAATTATATACATATAATAATGTTACATAGTGGTTTTTGTAATAGCAAAAAATTATAAGCAATCCACATGTCCAAAAATAGAGAAACAAAATAAATTATGCCTGTGGAAGTAATGCTAAATTACCAATTTTTGAACTATTTCAAATCACAGACATGTAAAAAAATATATATAAAAGTATATTGGTAAGTTGAGCAACATGGTGTGGTCGATACTTGACCATTTTTTTACCAACAAAAGTAGCTATTTTATATGATTTAATCTAATATATCTGTGATATTTTATATGTTGAGATAAGGGGTGATCTTTATTTCTTTCAATTTATCTTTTAATCTCTTATAGGCAGATATTAAACAAAGTACTAATCCTTCAGGAAATTCAATACACCAAATAAAAGGTACACCATAAAACATGTTCACACGCATCTTTTGCCATCTTAATCTCAAAACACTAACATTTCTCTCTGTTTATGTAGAGATAAGTTATTGATTCAAGTACCGGTCTATTATAAATGACTGCATACCACCTAACTTCTTTAATTAACAGAATTTTGTCCACAAAGCAAAGTCAATTATTTGAAAAGTCCAAATTAGGCATTTAAAAAGTATAATCTTGTATAATAGGAATACAAATATTTCAAAGTCAAAATCATGAGATAGCAAGCCTTGTTATTTGTATTGAAATGAGGAAGTTGTGTTTGCAGTAGGTAATTTATTTATAAAAGACCTTATTTGCTTCAGTTCTACTCAAGAAATATTAGCATCTTCAATAGATTCTTAATGTAGTCTAAAATAAAAATCTTTATTGTGCATTTGTACAGTTACTATAGTATCTGAATTTCTCATAGAATACCTTTAGAGTATTAATCAGAAAATTAGAGTGTGCTGCTGAATTTCATCTGTTGTAAAAGTGTCAAATCAGCAGGATTAAATTTACCTCAGCTAGGATGTGCCTTTATGCTTCCAAGGGGATCAGAAATAAAGATATCAAGAGCTAGCATTCCCTTCTTTTTCACGTCTTAAATAGCTATTAGAACGGAGTTTCTTCTAATATGCCGAGTGGCTGCTTAGAGGAAAAAAAAAAAGCTGCTCTTTAGTAGCTCAAAAACTAATTAATTAGCCATGTTCTTCTCCTGTTCCAATACCTCACACTGAAAGATGGAAAAAAATATTTTAATTAAATTGACTGCAAAAACTTCAAAAGAAAGAATATGACTTCTGTACTGCAAGCAATATTATTTATCTGGAACAGATCAGGCCTGCTTGCCAAAATAACAATATTGATAACAGCTCATATTTGACTGCCTACTAACTCTTCTACATTATTATAAATCTAGCTACATATTACCTATTTAATCCTTGCAAAAAACAATGAAGAGATCAAGGCACAGGGAATTCATAGAACTTGTAGAAAGACTTGCACTGATTCAAATTTGACCAGACTGACATCAGAGTTGTGACTGAAAATGGGAATCCTGCAAGCATTCAAATATAAAAAGATGGTAGATGTTGTGAAATAAGATGTAGTGATCCTTCCTGGCTTTTTCTTATTTATAAGGAATTTTTATAGGACAATAGGAGAGAGAGGGATTAAGAGTTTGGTTAGTTAAGTCCAAATTTTGATGAACTAATTATGGATTATTGAAAACACTGGGAACCTGGAGAGGAACTGCAAAATCAACATGATGGCTAAAGGGAAAGATGATTAATGGTCAGTGTTCATTTTAAAACTGCTTTAAAGTTATAACCTTTGGAAATAGTAGTATTGAGTTTGCCTTTGCAAAAATAACATTGCTCCATGATTCTGTTCATAAGTTTATAATGAAGAGCTCACTTTCTGGCATATTTCACGAATAATCTGGGACTGTATAAATATTTGTCCATACAAGTTTTTGTGGATACAAAGAATATAAATCTAAACTAATATTACCAATACAATGATATTTTTAGTATTTTTCTATCTTACAAAAATTAACCTAAAACTATCATTATCTAATTACCAAATGCTCTTTAAACTTTGGTCTATCCCATCTAATCTACAGTCTTTACAACTTTAATCACATGTCACTCTTCTCAATATTATTTCAATGACTCTCAATCTCCAAAAATAATTTCAGACCTCTTATTCTGGTATTTAAAGCATTCCAAAATTTCCCTCAACATGTGTGTTCAGTTTATCTCCCATTGCTATGTCATTATGAAGTTATTCAGTGAGATGATCATCTCGTTCCTTGTTTCTGTGGAGAGGAAGCCTGTCGTAACAGAGAAGGACTAAAATTTGAGGACAGACTTGAGTTTAATTTCTGATTACTTAACTTCTTAAGCTAGAATTTGCTATTATGTTAAAAGAGGATTTCCTTATACCTTACTCATAAAGCTATCCTAAAGAAAGATTCAAAAGAAATATTACTGTGTTCCAAGACCTATACTAAGGATGATAAATATTACGGAGAACAGGACAGACTCACATTTGCACTAATTTTAAAATTTGAGAAGGTATGATAAATTGTGCTCATTGTCCCCTCCTAATCCAAAAACCAACACAAAGAGAGGAAGACAGAGGCAAATAAAACTGTAAGACAAAGGTGGTGTGGTTTTAAAGTCCAGTGGGTCCCAAAGGCCAGCTCTGTGTCCTCCTCTCCACCTATCAGAGAAGAATAAACACTGGGATACCAATACTCTGAAGAATGGGGTCTAAAAAGCAGAAACACTTGCCTAAGAATGCAGTCTCTCATTCTTCTGCAATAAACAATCCATTTCTAGTGGGTATCATCCTCAATCTGGGTCTTAAGGAAGGGCCATTTTATTACATTGTGTTTAAATTTGTGGTAGAATCCAGTAAAAGCAGAAGCAGTGGTCGATGGCCTGAGCAGTGACCTAATTAACTTAGCCTTGTCTTGATCTATTCTTTTCCCTCCAGGAGAGAGTTCATTCCAAAGGATTACTTGCTTCTTCCCTATTTATATCCAAAATCATTAAGCCAGTCTTGTTTCTTTACATTTATCCTCTCTTGTAGCCATTCATAAAATAATTCTATCATTTAGTTTATCCATCGAAGCTTCCTGATATGTACTAGAAAATTTAGAAAATAAGAATTATATCCATCATATAGCTTCCACCAGAATGCTTTATCTCTTTCAGGATTATAGACCAAAATGTATCTGATAAATTTAAGTTCTTTTCTCAGGGTCTCATATTTTATAGAAATCTCTGTGGCTACCATGGAAGTGAGTTTGATAATTGCTTAAGGTGATGACTGTATGATTTGTTTTTTAAAAAGATACCTTTTAATCCTGACAAACTGGGAGATAAGATTACCCTACCTGAACTTGACCACACATTTTTCAAGTCCATTTGGGTATGTGGTGCAGAAGCAAGGCATATCAATCCTCTTTATGTATATCCACTTGAGTTCAGTTACTGCTTCTTAGGGTATACTATATTGTTTACAGTTTGTGAAAGAGCCCCTAGGAGTTTCACATATATAGGGACTTATAACCTACCTAAATATGGGCCCAAACTTTTTTATTTTATTTGTTTGAGATGGAGCCTCCCTCTATCGCCCAGGCTGGAGTGCAATGTCACAACCTCAGCTCACTGCAGCCTCCACCTCCCGGGTCCAAGTAATTGTCCTACCTCAGCCTCCTGAGTAGCTGGGACTACAGACATGTGCCATCATGCTCAATTAATTTTTGGAGTTTTAGTAGAGACTGTTTTTTCACCATGCTGGCCAGGCTGGACTCAAACTTCTGACCTCAAGTGACCCACCCGCCTCAGCCTCCCAAAGTACTGAGACTACAGGAATGAGCTACCGCACCAGGCCCAAAACATTTATTTCTCTACATTGTATTCATCTGAAATCATTCCTATAACTTCCCAGGGATTTAGCAATTATAGATGTGTAAGAAATGGGTATGACATGCCTCCACCCCTATAAATTTGTCTGTTGTTCAAATCTTTGATAATTCTTAATCCAGTAAGAATTCTAACACTTAGAGAATTTTATAAATGTGCTTCCTCTCTATTTAGCTTTAAACTGGACTTTAAAAACTGAATAGCCTCAGAATTCATAACCTCCAAATCTTTCAGTCTTAGAAAGGATACCTTCAGTCTTGGATAGTAAAGCCCCAGCATTGATAATGAAGTCCCATAGACTGAATTTGTCCACTATCCCCTGAGTATAAGATAGACATCCTAGTCCTAGCAAAGTGCCAGCATGTGGAACTGTTCTGCCCTCTCTCTCATTATGTTTATCAGTTATTCCAGTTGGACTTTTAACAAGTTCTAAACCCCTGATTTCTCCTTAGACTGGGATAATTTATATTTATAGCAGATAATTCTGTTGGCAACATTTGTAGCTTTGTCATGTGGATCACTATAGGCATTTGTTCAAATGGTGCTCTAACCTCATCCAGTCATTTATGGCTGTCGTCAGTTTCCTGAGGTCCCTGAATTCCATCAATTTTATTCTATTTATACCTCTTCTTTGGAAAGAATGCTCACCTTTGGAGTCCTGTTGATCTACATTTCTGCTATTTAGAAACTTGGACATCTTAGTACTCTTAATTTCTATGTATCAGCCCACAAATTTATGTCTCCAAATCCAAACATAGAAAGTTGGCAAAAGTAAATGTTTTTAAATTTAAGAGTTCTTTATTATCCAGGAGCATTCATTTTAAGCAAGATTAGAAATACTGGCAACTCAAAATTGGCTTAGGTTACTTTCACTCTGGTGAACTACTGAAGCATTAAGAAGCAACACACAGCATATATACAATGTGAACAAGCCCCCTAATATCTTCCAGGTCCTTATAAAAATATGTACAAAGTTCTATGGTAAATGTAATCTGCTATGAGTGAGTAAACAGCCAGATCATAAATACATAGAAAAACAGAGCCCACTGTTTTTACACCATTAGACTGGGTGTAAAATGTTTCAGCATTGAAGAGTTATTTTTAAATCTCAATTATAGTTGCTGTGTTATATTTTTCATGCATTGTCAGGCCGACAGCTGGCCTGGCTGTAAAATACCACTAGTTCAAAAATATCTTATCTCTCCTGGGTAGAGTTATTTCATCTAGAGGAAATTCCCTCATTCCAATATCTAGCCCAGGATTTGTTTCTTCTAATTGTAGTCTTGCTTGTTTCCCCTTTAGTTTCACATCATGCTCCTACAATGTCTGTTAGATTTTTAATTCCATAAATTTATTGAGAATTTTCCCCCAGGGGACAAGAAACATCTGCATCTCAATAAATGAGTCACCTTGAAATCACTCAATGTTTTTGGTATTTTAGGCTGTCCAAATTTTATGTAATCATATTCTAGAGCTGTCCCACTCTTCAAATAATGGATCCCCAACTGGCTTTTTTATAAATCTTTCTATCTGCAACTTGACAGTCTAAATGTCAATATTTTTTTGCATCCTTAGTTTTCTCCAGATTATTTATCCTAGGTTTTCTAAAGGATCTCACCCTTTCCTGTTTGAGCCTCTTTGAGTTGGTATTGATTTCCCTAACATAGTAACCATTAAAAATTCTTTCTTGATAGCATTATTTTTAAACCATGTGCCCTTTAACTCTTTTTTAAAAATAATTTGAACTTTTATTTTAGATTCAGGGGGTATCTGCACAGGTTTGTTATATGGGTATCTTAAGTGACACTGATATTTGGGGTACCGATCCTATCACCTAGATAGTGAGCACATGCAGTATTTGGTTTTCTCTTTCTGTGTTAATTTGCTTAGGATATTGGCCTCCAGCTGCACCCTCAACTCTTCCCAAATGTATTCTTCCTTATTTCTAGAACAAAAGCTTTTTCAAAACATATCCTGGAAAACATCCTATTTCATTAAAAGGAGTGGTCCTCAACATGAGACTGGCTTGTTACAATAACTGAGGGTATATTTCACATTTGTGAGGTTAAGAGTGAAATGTCAAATATACTGCCATAATCAGGCTTATCTCCAACATTGCTTTTCTTAAAATATCAATAGCACATTCAAGAAAACATACTAATATAATCATATTTCTTTATTTTCTAATTTATGTCTTTTCTTTGCTTCTCTGACAATCTAAATTCCTAGATTGAGACATCTCAGATACAGGCCCATTTTAGTCATTTGTTTTTCATTTTATTTTTGTAATGATTTAACTTTCTTCTTACCACTGTTCTAGTAAGAAAATATTCCCAATAAAGTTTTATTTTTTGCCAATAAAGCGCCCCCCCCCCATTTAGATGAATAGTGCATCTGTTCTCCAAGTTTCACAACCACAACTTGTAAACTATGAAGAGTAAAATATCAGGGTGAAGAGATGGCCTAGTTTACAATTTTTGTGCTAGTTCATTGGTTCTATTTGAAGATTATCATTTAACCAAAAAATACTTTGTAGTTTGCTAGAGACATGGCTGAGAAACACAACCATAGAGACAAAATAATTCTCTCAACAAATTCCTAGATATCTTATGCACAGAAGCTATTTTTAAGTGGGTCTTAACAACTAAGAAACTGTACCCATCCATGTAAATTTACCTGCCGTGGCTCTCAACAAAGCATCAACCTCCAGGTATTAATTGGTTTCCAAATTTTGTTTCTTATCTATTTCTCAAATATTATAAGTGCCTCAAATGTTGGAAATAAAATCCCTTTTCAGAACCAATTGAAACAAATATGTAAATCAACATATTTTCTTTTTACTATAAAGTTGTTTGAGAACTATTAATAGTGTGAGATTCATAGTTTAGCTGGCTCTTTTGTAGCCCCTATAGATCTTAAAATAGTTTACCACATGAAATTTTGGTTTTACAAGGCAGACATACCTACCCAGAGTGACTGCTGACACTGATTTGAAGCTCTCTCATGACATCAACATATAAGCCATTCTGCCCTAAAACCTGTTAAGAAGCAATGCATATAGAAAAGTTGTAAGACAAAGTTGCAGATGATCGATTTTTCTTGAAAGAAAACATGTCAGAGGAGGTTGTAAAAATGCATGCTTTTGAAACTTAAGGTACTATAAGTACATCAGGTGGAACAAGAGTACAAAGAGTCCTCCATGAGAAGTTGACATGTGCAAATATAGAAGCATAAAATGACGTTTCATGCATGTGGGGTACTGTAGGTATTTGGCATGACTGGTGAACTAAATGCAGAGTTAGAAGAAGTATTTAGCAGAAATGCATTAAAGCAGAAAGAGGTCAGAACATTTAAGATCTTATCTGACAGATACAGAATCTCAGCATTATTCCAAAGCCTACAGGAAACAACTGTTGCTTTTAAGCTAACTTAGTAAATCCTCTTAGAAAGATCATTTTGTTCCATCATGATCAAGGGAAAATTTGAGAGGCATTAAAGAACCACCTTACCACTGTTCAAATGAGAGATGATCAGAGACTAGACCAAGTCAACGATCCTGTTAATAAAAAGTTAAATTGGGGTGGTGACAGAAGATTTAATGATCATTTGAATGAGGTAAGTAAGAGGAAGAAGTCTTGGCTAACTTCTGGATTTCATTATGTAGTACTTGATTGGGTAGTAATGCCTACAAGTGTAAAGAAAATTGGACAACTTGGGGAAAATAATGCGTTTGTGAATAAAGTTATTGATTTTGAATGCTTAATACCCAAAAAAGAGATACTCAGTATATGTCTGAATATCATTTTGGATCTCAGGAAGTGGGATCCAGATGAAAATATAGATTTATGAGTTATCAGTACATGGAGTTTATGTATAGCTTATTTGGAGAGAAATGCAGAATGCAAACAGAAGCGAACCAAGAAAAGGTTAACATTTAAAAATGTGGTTAGCAACAAATAACAGAATACCCAATTAGTAATAATTATTTTTGTAAAGACTCAGTTTTCTGACATAACTAGAAATCCAGAAGTTATCACTCCAGGTCTTTGCACCTATTTATGCTGCCTTCAGGATCCTTGTTTTGGTATTTCTACTCTGAATCTACTGGTGTGTTGGCTTTCGTGTTCATATTTACCACTTCATGATAACAAGAAGATGCTGCATCTCTACCTCATATCCACACTCTAGACAGGAAAACAGCTAAGTAGAAAGAGGCAATTTTAACATAAGAAAAGCAAAACTTGACTTGTTTACCCCAGAAACCTTGATTATATCTCATTAGCAAAAATTGTCACGTGACTATAACTATCTGAAAGAGTATGCAAACGTATTATTCCAGCATACTGTAATCTCAAGCAAGCCTATTTCTGTTAGTAAGAAAAAGAGCTGAAAGTGCTAATGGTAGGTAATTACCAGAATCTCCCCGCAAACACGTAAGAATTTTGCTCTACAGGTTATCAGAAGCAGCAGCTCTTCTGAAGGATCTTGATAAGGAACAATCCAAAAAACCAAAGATACCTGGAGAGAAGAGCGTCTTGTAGTTCAAATAACTAGGAGGTCAGCAGAAGCAGCAAACATATGACATTCACGTAGAAAAGAAGTGAGTAAAAAACATATGTTGAAAAAGTTCTGAAAACAGATGTCTGTCTCCCTAATTGCTCTATTTCATTTGTACATGAACTTGTCTCTACTTGAACACCTGCTCTTTTAAAATCCTACATATTTTTCAGGTTCTGCTCTACTTGCTTTTCTAACTTCTATGATGATCTCTAATGCTTCAGTGAATAAGACGCATTCTTAATTCATCATGTGAGTCACTATAATCTCTTCGTACAGTTTGGAAACCTTTTGTTCATTTCTTTGAATCTTCTAACCTTGAAAATAATAACATAGTGGATATTGTGGAGCCTCTTGCTACTAAAACACTTGTTCCTTCAGATACTATGCAAGTATCTGAAGCTAATATCATGTAGCTGAGACTCAGGCAGAGATCACCTTTATTTCAACATTGCCTCCTTCTCCAAAAGAATTTGCTTTGAATGTCTCATTGATGCAAGTTATAAATATTCCCCTTATCCTAGCCCCAATTCTGGACAATTCTACAGTGCCATATCTTGAGATCACAGACTAATTTGTGTTTTGATCTAATCCTGCTTTTTTTACTCACCTCACAGGAGTTTATCCTGACAGTATCCCCCAATTAGTAGTTAGTTTAGAGAAAGCAGAGAATACTACAAACTGATACAGCTTAAATTTGATTGGATTTTGGGTAAAAGTCAGAATGAGAAAAAAAAAGATGGCCATGAGTGTTATGTGACAAAAATTATTAAGTAAAATAGGAAGATTAGTGATGGATCTGTTTAAAGAAAGCAATTTGGCCAAGTGCAGTGGCTCACGCCTGTAATCCCAGCACTTTGGGAGTCTGAGGTGGGCAAATCACCTGAGGTCAGGAGTTCAAGACCATTCTGACCAAAATGGAGAAACCCCATCTCTACTAAAAATACAAAATTAGCCAGGCATGGTGGTTCATGCCTGTAATCCCAGCTACTCAGGAAGATGAAGCAGGAGAATGGCTTGAACCAGGGAGTAGGAGGTTGTGGTGAGCAGAGATTGCACCACTGCACTACAGCCTAGGCAACAAGAGCTAAATTCCATCTTGAAATAAAGCAATTTAACAAGGAAGTATGCATGAAGTACTGGGCTGTTCAGAACACTATGTTAAGCACAAGAACACATAATTAAGGCACCACTCTTATGATGAGAGTATACCAAGTTGAGGATGTATAATTTTAGTATATTTTCATCCTTAGAGATTTTTTTGTTGTTGTTTTGGAAAGAAAGAAAGAGAAAAGAAGAAAGAGTGAAAGAAAGAAAAAAAAGAATGAAAGAGAGAAAGAGGGAGAGAGAACGGGATTCTTGTTCTATTGCCCAGGCTAGAATGCAGTCTAAAAATGGGTATTAAAAACCTCTTTTATGCCAATAATTGTGCTTAACAATGGAGACAGGAAGGAATAA
>CAUYLG010076686.1:0-72889 GCA_963573385.1 Cacajao melanocephalus
CATTCTAGCCTGGGCAGTAGAACAAGAATCCTGTTCTCTCTCCCTCTTTTCCTTCCTCTTTCTTTCTCTCGTACAGTCTTTTTTTTCTTTCTTTCACTCTCACTTTCTTTCCTCTCTTTTTCTTTCTTTCAAAAAAAAAAACAATTAAGATCCATTTGTTGGAATTCAGTAATTAGGAAAAATGGAAATTGTCTTCCTAAGGGCTGCCTAGCGCTCACATATGGAAAAACTGTCCAAGAAAACCAAGAACTCTACCACCCTAGCCATTTCCTTTCTATACACACGTTTCTAGCTTTTGTCTAGACACCGGCTCCATGGAACAGTGTACCAAAGCAAGAAGCTTGAAGGGACCAATAAGGGATGAACTCAAAGTCAGGTTTGTGTAAGACTGTTTGAACTGGATAGGCCCCCAAGGCAACAGAATCTCAGAGCTGTGTCACTTATCAAGGACCTGGATTGGGTATGGAGTTGGGTATATTTGGAGTTCCATACAAAGATACTATTTATTTCTATAATCCAGAAGACCTTCTTGGAGGTCACTGAAACTCCCTGAGCATCACTTTTTTTTCCCCTTCAAAAAAGTATTGAACTCTTACTTTGTGCCAGGCACTGAGGTAGGAGTTCTATGTAGACTGTCTCTAATCTATGACTGACTTGCTCATCTTTCTGTCCTCAGGACCTAGTACAGGATCTGGCACATAGTAGGTGACTCAATAATAGAAGTCATTATCATCATCACTTTTGTAACTGGTAGATAGACTCATTGGTGACATAGAGATGAACATTTTCAGAGGTGTGTTCCTATAAGGTTTGTGGAACCCTCAAATCCTGGTCCCGGAAGCTGTCAGCCACCAAAGTGATGGTTTGCAGGGAAATAGGACAGAATGACTGCTTCATCAGGGCTTCCTCTTGCACAATTCTCCACACACGTGACGTGTTACCATGAGGCTAGAATGGGTTAACCCATTAGCAGTTACGAAAACCATTCTTGTGCTTCTCATCAGAAATCTACAGCATGAACATTTCAGAGGCTTGTGTAATTCACATGAATTGCTTCTAAGTCAAACTACAAAAAGTAACTTAATAGAGATTGTTTTAACTTTAACATCTTTGAGAAACTCCATGCAAGGCACTACTTTAGGCAACTCATATTCATCAACACGCCAAAGCTCATCATGCCTTCTTGTGGCATTACTGACTTCATGACCCATTTTAGAGATGAAAAAACTAAGTCTCAGACACCTAGGAGGACAGGGAGCCTAGGGTGACACCTGCCAAGTCTTAGAAGAAGTCCTCCTTCAAGAAAAGCAGAGAGCAGCAGGGTGTGGTGGCTAACGCCTAGAATCCCAACACTTTGGGAGGCTTAAGATGGATGGATCACGAGGTCAGGAGTTCCAGACCTGCCTGACCAACATGGTGAAACCCTGTATCTACTAAAAATACAAAAATTAGCTGGGCATGGTGGTGCACACCTGTCACTCCAGCTATGCTGGAGGCTGAGGCAGGAAATCACTTGAAACCAGGAGGCAGAGGTTTCAGTGAGCCAAGATCATGCCACTGCACTCCAGCCTAGGCAACAGAGTGAGATTCCGTCTCAAAAAGAAAGAAAGAAAGAAAAGCAGAGAGCTAGGAAAAGTCTAGAGAAGGGCACTCGAGTGAGGAAGGAGATAGGGAGTTTCCTGGCCTAAATCTTAGGACCTTCAGTCTGGGAAGACAGAGAATAAAAGGCAGAAGTATCAAAATCTGTGAAATCACGATGAGTAGGGAGAGCATAAACATAAGTTTGTTCACAAAATGATAGATTAGACATGAGAAATGTGGTAAGTGAAGACTGCTAAAGGACTAGATGCAATTACCTACAAGAATAAAAAGAAAAAGATGAAGCCCAAAGTCAAAATATAGAGATAGGCCAAGAAGGCGGCATTCCAACGAGACTTATTTTTACTGATTCGCTACTAAGTTTCTAGCTTCATGCTAAGGTCTTTCTCTTATATGATCTCATTTGATCTTATAACAGCCCCTTGGGGAGAGTATTAAGTTTTACATAACTGCTCTAATGCTTAACAATTTAAATTCAGTGCTTGTGACTGTGTTCTATGCTTTGAATAGCTAGTGTTTTCAAGTTTTCATGATGTCTCCAAATTTACCGTCACAGCTGCTCAGTCACTGTGTTTACCTGTTTCCCTATTCCAGTTTCACTCTGTTGTTAAATTGGGAGTATCTCTGCCATTTGAACAAGTGTGCTCACCAGGCTTTCTTCTCCTTTCTAATAAACCCTCCATTAGTCTCTTGAGCTGACAGAAATCTAGGATTCCCCTCCCCCCCCACCGAAAAAGCTCAAACTATTAAACGAAGAAGGCCATTTCCACGGGCCCAATGACAAAGTGCAAAACGGAAGAAACCAAAACCTGTCTTTGAGAGCTAGAATGATAAGCTGCAGGTATTAAATAAGATTTAAATAAGCCATGAAAAACACAAATGTCTTTACTTTGTGTAGTAGTCCAACTCACGCAGCTGATAAAGACAAACACAAGACTGGGAAGAAAGAGAGTTTTAACTGGACTTACAGTTCCTCATGGCTGAGGAGGCCTCAGAATCATGCCAGGATGCAGAAGGCACTTCTTACATGGTGGTGGCAAGAGAAAATAGAGAGAAGCAGAAGCGGAAACCCCCGATAATCCCACCAGATCTCATGAAACTTATTTGCCATCACAAGAATACCACTGGAAAGACCAGCCCCGTGATTCAGTTGCCTCCCCCAGCTCCCTTCCACAACATGTGGGAATTGTGGGAGATACAATTTGGTTGAGATTTGAATGGGGACACAGCTAAACCATTTGAGTCACCCCTGCCCCCTCCAAATCTCATGTCCTCACATTTCAAAACCAATCATGCCTTCCCAACAGTCCCCCAAAGTATTAACTCATTTCAGCATTAACCCAAGAGTTCACAGTCCAAAGTCTCGCGTGAGACAAGGCAAGTTCCTTCTACATATGAGCCTGTAAAATCAAAAACACGCTAGTTACTTCCTAGTTGCAATGGAGGTACATGTATTGGGTAAATACAGCCATGCAAAATGGGAGAAATTGGCCAAAACAAGTGGGTTGCCAGACCCATGCAAGTTCAAAATGCAGCAGGGCAGTCAAATTTTAAAGCTCCAAAATGACATCCTTTGACTCCAGGTCTCACATCCAGGTCATGCTGATTCAAGAGGTGAGTTTCCATGTCTTGGGCAGATCTGCCCTGTGTCTTTACAGAGAACAGCCTCCCTCCCAGCTGCTTTCATGGGCTGGTGTTGAGTGTCTGCAGATTTTCCAGGCGCACAGTGCAAGCTATTGGTGGATTTACCATTCTGCGATCTGGAGGATGGTTGCCCTCGGCTCACAGCTCCACTAGGCAGTGCCCCAGTAGGGACTCTGTGTGGGGGCTCCAACCTCACATTTCCCTTCCACACTGCCCTATCAGAGGTTCTCCATGAGGGCCCCACCATCACAGCTAACTTTTGCCTGGACATCCAGGCATTTCCATACATCTTCTGAAATGTAGGCAGAGGTTCGCAAACCTCAGTTTTTGATTTCTGTGTACCCACAGGTTCAGTTTCATGTGGAAACTGGCAAGGCTTGGGGCTTCCACCCTCTGAAGCCATAACCCGAGCTGTACGTTAGCCCCTTTCAGCCAAGGCTGAAGCAGCTGGGACACAGGGCTCCAAGTCCCTAAGATTCACACAGCACGGGGACCCTGGGCCCAGCCCACAACACCGCTTTTTCCTCCTGGGCCTCTAGGCCTGTGATGGGAGAGGCTTCTGTGAAGGTCTCTAACACGGCCTAGAGACATTTTCCCCATGGTCTTGGGGATTAATATTAGGCCCCTTGATACTTATGCAAATTTCTGCAGCTGGCTTGGATTTCTCCTCAAAAAATAGGTTTTTCTTTTCTACTGCATCATCAGGTTCCAATTTTCTGAACTTCTATGCTCAGTTTCCCTTTTAAAATGGAATGCTTTAACAGTACCCAAGTCACCTCTTGAATGTTTTCTGCTTAGAAATTTCTTCCACCAGATACCCTAAATCATCTCTCTCAAGGTCAAAGTTCCACAAATCTCTAGGGCAGGGGCAAAATGCCGCCAGTCTCCTTGCTAAAATGT
Source organism: Cacajao melanocephalus (assembly GCA_963573385.1). NCBI lineage: Eukaryota > Metazoa > Chordata > Mammalia > Primates > Pitheciidae > Cacajao > Cacajao melanocephalus. The sequence continues at coordinate 4,144 of CAUYLG010076686.1, forward strand.
AACAAGAGTCACCTTTGCTCCAGTTCCCAGCAAGCTCCTTATCTCCATCTGAGACTACCTTAGCCTGGACCTTATTGTTCATATCACCATCAGCATGTTTGTCAAAGCCATTCAACTAACCTCTCAGAGGTTCCAAACTTTCCCACATTTTCCTGTCTTCTTCTGAGCCCTCCTAACTGTTCCAACCTCAGCCTGTTACCAGTTCCAAAGTTGCCTCCATATTTTCGGGTATATTTTCAGCAACACCATACTACTGGTACCAGTTTACTTTATTAGTCCATTTTCACACTGCTAATAAAGACTGGGAAGAAAAAAAAGAGGTTTAATTAGACTTACAGTTCCACACAGGTTGGGAGGCTTCAGAATCATGACAGGAGGTGAAAGGCACTTCTTACATGGTGGCAGCGAGAAAAAATGAGAGAGAGGCAAAAGCAGAAACCCTTGATAAACCCATCAGATCTCCCGAGACTTATTCACTATCACAAGAATAGCACTGGACCCCCATGATTCAATTACCCCCCACCAGGTCCTCCCACAATACGTGGGAATTCTGGGAGGTACAATTCAGTTGAGATTTGAATGGCAACACAACCGAACCGTATCACTTTGGTAGAAAATATTATAGAAGTATTAAGTTTATCCTACAAAAAGAAAAACAGAGGACTGGGCACAGTGGCTGATGCCTGTAATCCTAACAACTTTGGGAGTCTGATGGGGGCAGATCACCTGAACTTGGGAATTTGAGACCGGCCTGGATAACATGGTGTAACCCCGTCTCTACTAAAAATACAAAAATGAGCCAGGCATAGTGGCATGTGCCTGTAGTCCCAGCTATTTGGGAGACTGAGGCAGGTGAAGTGCTTTAACCTGGGAAGCAGAGGATACTGTGAGCCAAGATCATGCCACCGCACTCCAGCCTGGGTGACAGAGGGAGACTCTGTCTCAAAAATAAATAAATAAATAATAGACAGATACAGTCAACAAAAAACCCAGTAATCCTCACCAGTGCAATGCAGATGATGTGACTTAGTCCTCATTAACAGCTACTGTGCTCTACACAAGTCAGAACCCACTCCATAGTCACTGTCGCTTGGATCCTACTTTTACTTCTAGGAGCTGTGGCTAGAAGAACGAGCTATAACGCGTTTGAAGCAAGTGACCACAAGAGCGAAGAGACTCAAGCCCTGTCATGTGAGGAATGATTCAAGTTAATGAGAATATTTAGCTTAAAACATTGGGAGGGGTACTAGAGGTCAAAGAGAGACAACAGTAGTGTATAATTACACAAAAGGATTATATGTTTAAGACAACTTCAATTTCAGACCAAATTCTCATCTTTACGGAATAAATTACTTACTTTATTTTTTTTTCAAACAGGATCTTACTCTGTTGTCCAGGCCGAATGCAGTGCTGTGATCATGGCTCACTACAGCCTTGACCTCCCTGGATCATGTGATCCTCCCACTTCAGCCTCCTAAGTAGCTGGGCTACGGGTGAGCACTACCACACCCAGCTGATTTTTTATTTTTAGTAGAGACGAGGTCTTCCTAGGTTGCCAAGGTTGGTCTCCAACTCCTAGACTCTAGGGTTCCTTCCATCACAACCTCCCAAAGTGCTAGAATTGCAGGTGCAAGTCACCAAGCCCAGCCGATTTCTTTCTTGGTCCCTTATAATGCACAAGTGACGAGCCCTTGTTGCCATGTGCATTCTCCCAGTTTTGTGGAAAAACTTGAGGTGAGGTGCTGACTTCTCTGGATTCTCTGAGAACTTGATAGCTCACAAATTCTACAACTCAGCAAAAGGGAAGCCTCCAGATCCCCAGGGGTTTTAACTTCTTCAAGCTGCTATTTCTCTTATCATTGTAATTACTAAAAATGTGTGTAAGTCAAAAAGGCCTCCATTAATTTGCTAGGAAAGAGCCTCATGTACTCTAAAAGGAGTGATCCAAAAAATCCTACCAGAAGCAAGAAAAGCTTTGTGAAAAATGAATAAACTGAAACTCTTAAAATAGTGAGAATATTTTGAATATTTACGGCAAAATCTGTGATCACATCAAGCTTTCAAAAACCATCTTCAATGCGCTGCTTCCTGCTTTTTGTGTGTTCTTTGGTTCAAGGTAACAATTGGATATACTCCCAAAGATTTATTTTCTATAGGAAAGGAGGAAGAAGGAAAAGGAAAAGGAAATGGGAATGGGAAGGCAGGGGAAGATGAGGAAGTGGAGTGGAATATGGAGGGGAAGGAGGGAGAAAAGAGAAGAAAAATACAACCACAGACAGATGTAACAGGCATGGGGTTACAGTTCCTTAAACACAGTAAGGGGCTAAGGGAATGATTAACAGTTGAGCAGCTGGAATGTGGGAGCCAGTTCTACATGAAGCAGCTCAGAAGGCAAAGGAAGGGCAAATGTCAATCATCACTGAACACTGCTTCCGAATTCTTCGCTCAGAAACAACACAAAGAGAGTAAGGGAAATTAACATCAAAAGTTAACACAAGGCCAGGCACAGTGCCTCATGCCTTGTAGTCTCAGCACTTTGGGAGGCCAAGGTGGAGGATCACTTGGGCCCCAGGGGACCAGCATGGGCCACATGGCAAAACCTCATCTCTACCAAAAAAAAAAAAAAAAAAAAAAATTAGGTGTGGTGGGGCATGCCTATAATCGCAGCTACTTGGGAGTCTGAGGCAGGAGGATGACTTGAACCCAGGAGGCAGAGGTTGCAGTGAGCCAAGACAGTGCCACTGCACTCCAGCTTGAGTGATACAGCCAGAGTATCTCTCAAAAAAGTTATCAAAAAGCCTCCTAGACCAACTTGTTCCCATTTGACTACACCAGCGTATCAGCTACCAGTTGTGCACAAGGAAATGAGCTGTCCTGGCCTGTAGTTTTGTCCTAGGAAGACCAGATTCCCATTTGCCTGAATGATGTTTCTAGTAAGAAACCCTTGCTCTCGAGAAGCACCAAAGGGTACATGGAAATTCAGTATAAGAAACGATCCTCTCTAAGCAGTTTTTCCAAGTTCCCTTGCATAAAGCAGGTTTTTCTCTCCACTTAAACAACAACAATTTGTTTTACTTTGATAGGTCCTCCTGAATAATGGTTTCATCATTAAACATCTGGCTTCTTCTTAGCAGATTAGGCCTCCAATGAGGAAAGTGCGTTTATAATTCTAATTTGAAACACAGCACATTAATATGCTGATTCTCATAATGTTTGCCTTAACCTGTTTGGAGAAATTATGACTACAAATATCTTGTACACAACACCTCTAACTACCAGCTTGTACAAACAACATAAGAGCCGGAGCCGCCTCATTCAGACGACTGGAACCACTTCAGAGGCGATCGTGATTAGTGCTTTGGCTGGAAGCCATATTTTACACATGAACTCAGCATCTGCCTCGGAGATGCTGTCCCAGGCAACAGACCCACCCTTCACTGTTACTAATAAGCACATTCACGAGAGCCAGATGGTATGACGGGAAGAGCTCTGCCTTTTCCTGAGCTAGGCACACTGGAGGGAGGGAGCCTGAGCCGGCTCCAAGTCCTATTTCCTCAGGCTCTAGGTTCCTGCAATGCTGTGCGCAAACAGGCGCCACTAAAAAAGAATGTAAATGAGGGTGCTATTCATTATTTACGGCTGGCACCTTGCCATCCCCTCCTCCTCTGGGCGATGCCTGCCTGTAGGAACAGGAAAAGCATCTGATGGGAGCAGGGCCATCCTGGAGGAGTCAAGCCACTGCAAAGCAGTTTCTTACATTCATCGAGGATCCTGCAGGCTCAGCACTTCTGGCCCATGGAAGAGCTGAGCTTTTCACTTTCTTCCTAACAAAGCACTAGAGTTCCTTGGCCCCGTGTCTGTACCAAGGGTGTTCATTTACAAGCTAACGTGAAAAAGCTGGCTACTTGCTCTAATCCCATTCATAGATGAGGTCTTTGGCCTCATGGCCAGATTTAAGCCCTGGCAAAGAAGAAAGAAAAAGAAGAGTTGGGGGGAATGCTTGGTCCATATAGAGGAGACTTGCAAACAAGTTCTAGACTAAACTGGCCAGAAGGTACACCCAAAGAAGAGCTCACTTCTTTGGGTGACTGCCTACAGATCTTATGCTACATAATGAAATGTTTGCAAGTTTATATCACCTCTCCCTGACTGACTGGAAGCTACCTGGGAGGATAAACCATACATTATACTTATTGTGAATTTCTCCAAGTACCAATCTAACACAGTGTCCAGAAGATCACTAAATGCTAAACATGGTTTTTAACACTAAGTGTAATTTTTTATTGACTACAAAATGTGTAAGTTGGCATTTTGAATTCAATCCAATTTAGGTGAGCACAAACAACAAAAAATAAGCATCCTTATTGCTGGGGTTGACAAAGAGCAGCTCTGTGTCCTGCCTCAAACCATCAGGTTCTTTTCAATCTTATCTGAAAGACATTTCCTTTCAATATTGTAATCCCTATTGTTTAAAAAGAAATCTTAAGATTTGATCATTAGACATTGAATTTATGTATCAAATATCTCATGTACCTCATATAATTATTATGTATCAATAAAAAATGAAAGAAAAGGACATGTCTGCATGCCATCTTCTTGAATATGGAAAACTTTCTTGACTAATACTACAGAACATGCTGACTACTAGGATTAGTTTGAATCCTTTGATTGCAAGTGACAAAACTCCAACTCCAGTTTTATCAGAAAAGCGGGGACAGTTTTGCCGGTTTTTGAATTCAAACTATGAAAAGGGCAGGGATAAAGCTACACTCAGGGTGAGCTAAGGTCATTCTCCCTGCAATCCCCCCTTTCTCTTCTTTGTAGTGTCTAAATATTTGCCTCAATTTCTTTGAGCAATTGACCTCACATATTGGAATATGGCTACAGGTGGCCTAGGCTTCTCTCTCTCTAGCCACATGAACAAGAGTTAAAAACAACAACAAAAACAAAAAACCTCCTCTTTTCCCCGCAGTTTCAGATAGAAAAAGGAGGGATCCTAACTGGTCTACTGCGAGTCATGTGCCCATTCCTGGGCCAGTCATGTGACCAGAGGAGAGTAAATGATGATTGGCTCTGAGTCAGTCATGTGTCCATCTCCGTCGTCCAGGAAAGGGAACCGAGAAGCACCCAGCAGTATTGGCTGAAATCAAAATAAAGCTGTTTCCTTACGGTAAGGTGTGCCCTTACCAGCAGAAGGCAAGAAAGGGTCGTGGGTAAACTAAACATATATTCTCCACATTACTTTTGGGGGAAAAAAAGCTATGCAAGGCCATATGACTTTTTACTGTTTCAGATATTTGCAGCAACAAACTAGTTTACCGCTATGAGCTCTGAAAAGTGAAGCTGGGAATGTGTCTTCTGAAAGTAGTTTTCATCTTTCCCGAAACAACTTTTCAGAAATTAATAAAGCTTGCCATCCCAGTTAATGACACATCATTTCTATTGTATTTTGGTTGTTGTGTTTGTCTTTACCATAATTGAAATTATATATGCAACCAGTTTGAAAAGCCATTATAGTTCTACAAGGGCTATTTATAATGGAAAACAGTTGTTCACCAGCAACCTTCCCTCCACTCCATTAAGGACTTTTACCTATTTATTTTGGTATTTACTTCTTGAAGTGAATTCTTATAATTTTATGTTGCCTCACCATCCGTGTTTTTTTTTTTTTGATGCATTTATTTAAGTTTTGAGACGAAGTCTTGCTCTGTCATCTAAGCTAGAGTGCAATGGCACAATCTCAGCTCACTGCAACCTCTGCCTCCCAGGTTCAGTGATTCTCCTGCCTCAGCCTCCCAAGTAGCTGGGATTACAGGCATGCACCACTATGCCCAGCCAATTTTTGTGTTTTTAGTTGATATGAGGTTTCACCATGTTGGTCAGGCTGCTCTCAAACTGTTACCTCAACTGATCTACCAAACTCAGCCTCTCACAGTGCTGAGATTACAGGGTGAGCCACCACGCCCAGCCTTTCTTTTCTTTTCTTTTCTTTTTTTGAGACGGAGTCTTGCTCTGTCTCCTAGGCTGCAGTACAGTGGCAACATCTTGGCTCACTGCAACTCCAGCCTTCTGGATTCAAGCAATTCTCCAGCCTCGGCCTCCCAGGTAGCTGGCATTACAGGTGTGCACCCCCATGCCAAGCTTATTGTTTGCCTTTTTAGTAGAGATAGGGTTTCACTATGTGGGTCAAGCTGGTCTTGAACTGGCCTCAAGTGATCTGCTCACCTTAGCCTCCCAAAGTGCTGGGTTTACAGGCATGAGCCATCATGCCCAACTTCAGCATCCTTTTGAATGTAAGTTAGACATTCTCACACCAGAGGCAGGGCTTAGCCACTCCTGACACAGTTTCCAGATCTCTACTGCTACCCAATTCTTCAATGGTGGTTGATCCAAATATCTCCCTCATACCACCACCTCCTGGTGACCACCTCTCTATGGCACAGCCAGATATAATCTACTTGACTTGCTCCACTGACCCTCACATCCCACGTGACTGCAAAGACATGCCACAGGGACCAGTTTTCAGTCATAATATGACCCCAGGAAATTTATGCTGGTTTGCTGTAAACACACCAATTAGAACTCTTCAAGAGAAGCCAATCTGGGTAACACCTTGAACCCCACTACAGGCTTTGGTCCACAGATCTCTTGCTTTTTCTCTTTTGCTCCCCACATGCTAGTTGAGCTTGAGTGTCCTGGATGCCTCTTCAGTTCTCCTACTACCCACTGGCCCCACTATGGATGCATCCTTCTTCTCTCCAGGATCTGTAAGTAATAAACTGCCTGTTATTTCATGTATTTTGTTCTGCTGCCTCTTCTGCGTCTCATGTAACTGACATGCCTGAGCTTCTTTCCCAGTTAGGGCTCTTCTAGAGAATGGCTGTCTTGGTAGGAATAAACTGGACATAGGTCAAAAAGCCATCAGGAATGTTTACCCTGATGTCTACCAGTTTAAAGCAGTTTTCCATGAGAGGGACCCTGGTCATGGGTCAGACACTTGTGCATTAGGTCATTGCCAGGATAAAGCAGTATCCCTTTAAAGGAACTTTGTATACATCCATGACTAAATCCCTAGAGCCCCATCAGGGCAGGACTAGAGTTCATAGTCATTCTCATCAGAGACACCTCAGGACCAAATTAGAAAAAATAGTGATACAACACCGTCGTATTTCTAATAGCAAGTAAAAAATTACTTGAGTTACTTTTAGGCATTTCCTGTTGGTTTTTCCTACTGAAAACATGTATTTAGCTCTCTGTCTCTGTTTCTCAACACACACATAGAGCGTACATGGGCATACATTCCATGCCTCTGTTACTCTAACATTTTTATTGTAATTTTGGTTTTATCATTATTCAGTGTTTTCATTATAATTATGGGAATGCTACATTTGGCTTAGCCATGCAATATATCATAATAATTTGTTTTTATTTCTTGTGCTTTTTGTTTTCTCCAGAGTTCACACTTATCTGGTTTTCTTGTTTTGCTTTGTTTTCTGGTTTCCTTTGTTTTTTTTGTGAACCCTCACTACATCATCTTCAGAGACTTTCCTGTTACCTAATTTCCTTTCAGCGTACTCACACATCACCAGTTCTGTCTTTCGGACTTATCTCTATCTGAACACTCTGACCTGCTCCAATCTTCTGGTTGCCCTCTTGGTATGTTACACAGATTTATCCAGAAGTCCCCCTTTACCATCATCCTGAAAAATGTCTTCACAACACTCTTATAATAAATTCCCTTTTTCTGAGATGCTAAGAAATTAGCATTGATCAGGATTCTCTAGAGGAAATATAGGGAGTAATATCAGAGAGTTTATTAAGTACTAACTCCTGTGATTGCAAGATCCCACAATAGGCCATGTGTAAGCTGAGGAGCAAGGAAAGCGAGTCTGATGTTCGAGGGCAGGAAGGGTCCAGCCCGGGAGAGAGATACAGACTGGGAGGCTAGGCCAGTCTAGTCTTTTCACATTTTCCTATCTGTTTTGTATTCTAGCTGTGCTGGAAGCCGATTAGATGGTGCCCACTCAGATTAAGGGTGGGTCTGCCTTTCCCAGCCCACTGACTCAAATGTTAATCTCCTTTGGCAACACCCTCATAGACACACCCAGGACTATTACTTTGCATCCTTCAACCCAATCAAGTTGACACTCAGTATTAACGATCACAGTAATCATTTATTATTTGTTTTCATAGAACACTTCTTTCAACTTTTTATGAGAGAAACCTACAGGAGAAGTAAAATGTTTGAGGCCATATATGTCTGAAAAAAGATTATTTGACCCTTATACTTAGTTGATATTTTGGCTGGGTATCAAATTCTAGGTTGGAGAGCACATACAATGTCCAAAGTGACTCAGATTTCTAATTCTTTGAATACAGTCTTCCCTTCAGCTCTCTGGAAACTTTTAGAACCTTTCCTTTGTCCTCACTGCTCAAATATCAACAGGTGATGTATTAGTCTATTCTCACATTGCTATAAAGAAATACCTGAGACTGGGTAACTTATAAAGAAAAGAGATTTGATTGGCTCATTGTTCCATAGGCTATAAAGGAAGTATGGCAACATCTGTTTCTCAGGAAACAGGAAACTTACAATCATGGCGAAAGGCAAAGGGGAAGCAGTCCCATCTTACGTGGCCAGAGTAGGAGAAAGAGAAAGGGGAGGCACCACACTCTTTTAAATAACCCAAACTCTTGAGAATTGTCACAAGAACAGCACCAGGATGACAATGCTAAATCATGAGAAACTGCCTCCATGATTCAGTTATCTCCCACCAGGTTCTACCTCCAACACTGGGGATTACATTTCAACATAACATTTGGGTGGGGACACAGATCTAAACCGTATTAGTTAAGTTGGTACAGATTTATTTTCATCCATTTTGCTAGGCACTTCTTGGTGTTTTTTTTATTCTGAAAACTCATGTCCTTCAAGTCTTAAGAAATGTTCTTGAATAATTTATCTGATAATTTTCTGAATTATTTTAGGAATGTGTGTTATTCAGGTGTTAGACTTCTTAATCTGACCTAAATTTTCTTGTATTTTTATCCCAGTTTACATTTCTGTGCCATCTGATTTTATCTAGTTTCTTGAAGACTTCCTCAATCTTATTTTCCAGATTTTATGTGGAGCTTCTGATTTGTGTCATTTTTTCCCAAGACTTCTAGTTTTTGTTCTTCTATTTATTATAGCATTCTATTCTTGCTTTGTGAATGCAAAATCATCTCTTATTTTTTTCTTCTGATTTGTCTCTATTTTCTCAAATTTATTTTTTTGTTTCTTTTCTTAGGTTATTTCCTTTGAGAGGGAAGATATCCTCACAAGTAGCGATCCTTAACTGTCTGTTCACATTTAAGACTACGGCACTAAAAATCTGATTGGAAGTTCTGACATACGACTTGAATTGTCAACTCTGAGTCTTACCTCAGGTGATCTGACTAGAATGTTTTATAGGACAACCCCCAACTTTAATACAGGGTCTTTTTTTCCTGGACTAGTCAGATTCATCAGATACTAAATTCCTAATCTCCTATGTGAAAGCAGAAACTGGCTGCCAGCATTTTGGTAAGTCAATTGGAAGAAGACCAGGTTCTCGAATTCAGGTAATGCCCCTGTTTTCAGTATGGTATCCCCATCCTCTTACCTTCATGGTGCCGCTTAGTTCAGAGAATACACCTTGAAACTCTGTCACGCTGAGAGAGGGCCAGTCATCCAGCCATTCCAAGTAGGGGAAGAAACAGGGGATGTAACTCTGTGCTGAACAATACAGTAACCACTAAACACTGTAGCTACATACTTTCCACAAATTTACATAAATTAAGTAAAATTTAAAATTCAGTTCCTCAGTTGCACTAAGGAAATAGCCACATTTCAAGTGCTCAATAACCGCACGTGGCAAGTAGCTACTGTACTGGACGGTGCAGGTAGAGAGTATCTCGATCATTGCCGAAAGTTCTATTCAACAATGCCGGTCGGATTGCTCCTCTTAGAGACTTTTCAACCAGTGTTTATGTTTCAGCCCTACATTCACTGACACTTCCAGAAATATCTGGTATCACCAATTCACGAGCTCACTGGAGGTTTTGAGGTGCAAGTCTGGATGACATACCGGCTTTTCCTGCCAGAATGGAAACTCCACAAAAACAGTGATTTTGGTTTCGTTCACTGATGAAATCCAAGGACTCAGAAAGCCCCTAGCACATAGTAGGTACTCCATGAATGTTTGTGGAATGTTGAATGAATGGCTTATTTGAGAACCAAATGAAATGTATAGCTTAAGGGGTTTCATCTGTAAGGGGTCTGTAGTGAATATCTGTCATTCATTTCAGTTGCCCGTATCTGAACCCATTTTACTATTCTTGGGGAGCTCCGCACCTGGTGAACAGCCTTCTCCACCACAGGAGGAGATAGTCACTATCTCAGATTCCCTTGCAATCAGGGCGCAGGGACAGGTCAAGCTTTATATCTGAGCTAGACCCAGAACTAGAAGCCAGTGACCCAAAGAACTAGGGATGGCCCAGGAGTCATCTGACTGAAGCATCAGCGCTGCTATGTTTTCATTCATCACTTCTGCAACCAAACTGGAGAAACCCTTTCCGGCTGCGTAGATGGCTCCAAGTCCATTCTCTAATCCTACCCAATATCCTTTTAGCCAATTGCTTTTTGGGGTTTAAATAAGCAAAGTTAGTTTCTGTGACTAGCAAATAAGAATTCAGACTGATAAACAATTCAGACAACCCATGTTAGGAGCCTCTGATTTAGACACACAATAGTCTAAGAAACATATAACCCAACATTTTAATCAAAGAAAACTAATTTTCTAAAAATTACTTAATGGTTTTCTGAGAAATTTCGGCAAAAACACTGTAAGATTATTTTAGCAGAACTAATCCTCAACATTAATGCTAGGAATCAGTATAGACTCACAGGCTAATAGTGTATAGTTTCTTTGTTTTTTTAATGCCAGGAAACCCTTAAAAGAGTTTGCGTTGCCAGTTGGGGGTATTCTTGGCCATTTTCTTTATTTAGAAAAAATACAAATTTCAATGTCCTTAGAATAAAATTGTGAATAGAATTACCATCAATGTTTATTATATAAACATATCATCAATGTTTATTATATAAGAGAAGTCACTGGAAGTTATCCACAGAACTTGGTTATGAGGGAAGCTTACTTTATCTACGTGTGGGTTTCAACTGCTCAATTTTTGAGGCAGGAGAAAGGCCTGAAAATAAACAGTAATTATTTTATCACTATAATATTACTTACTACCTTCAGTTAAAAATTAAAATATTTTTATCAAAAATTTATTTTGACTAATTTCTGTCCTTCAGGTTCTGAATGTCCTATCTTCTGTCTCCTATTTTAAAATATTGGAGAAAAGGGACATACGCATAGCCTGGAAATCTCTACCCTAAAGATTAACTGCTATAGTGATTTTGACATATGTCCACAAATTCTCTGATATTCCTCACTTCAGGAACTGAGGTTGAATTCCCTTCTGCTTTAGTGTAGGCTGGTCTTAGTGACTCAAGTCTAATGAAGACAGTACAGAAAGGGAAAACTAGTACTTGTATAGTGGACAGGTCTGCCACACATCATCTTAACCAAGCGATCAAGGGTAACATCACAGTCACCAGTCATCTTATTTTATGTCCCTTCACATGACATGATAAGGGAACCTCATATCTGTGATCTTCTTTCCAAACAAGTGTAATTATGGGAAAACATCTGACAAACCCAAACTGAGAGACATGCTACAAAATACCTGAATGATATCCTTTAAAGGGACCAAGGTCATAAAAACAAGGAGACTGAGGAACTGTCACCAGTTGGAGGAGCCTAAGATGACAGAACAGCTGTGTCTATGCAGCATGGTATTCTGGTTTGAATTCTGGAAAGACGACGAAGGTTGGTATAAAACTTGGCGAAATCGGAACAAAAGCTATAGTTAAGAGTGCTGCGCCAATGGGAACTGCTTAGCTTTGGTAAGTGTACCATGGTTATGTAAGATGTTGTTAACGTTAGCGAAACTTGAGAGAAGGGTATACAGAAATTCCCAATAATATCTTTGTAACTCTTCTGTGAATATAAAATTATTTCAAAATAAGTAGGTATTTTAAATAACCAGTTTATTAAATAAGGCTAGGATAAGAGAGGGAATCCCGAAAGTACCAGTTCATGGAGAGGTATTTCAAAGAACATAATTAAATTCATGTCTGAATTTATAACTGCATTTGAACAGGGCTTAGCACTGCTTTGGTACTCAGAAAGTCCGTCCCTGTCTCTCTCGTTGTAGCACCGTAAAGCTCTGATCTTTCACAAACATTCTAGCAGCATTAGGTTCTGCTCTGTTGAAGACCTATATACTCCAAGCTCCGGAAGAAGAATGACAAAAAACTCACATTCCAAGGCAGCCTAGCTCCCCAAGATCTAGCCCTTCAACAATCTATAATTACAACTCAATGGCTCATTTGGGAAGAGAATATCCATTTCTACAAGATAGTTGGGACCCTTTTGCTCTGAAGGTTCTACCTGCTTCAGCCATAGTTTTAACTGGGTCTGCCAAGAATCCTTTTCTAAAGTGATATAAGATAATACCCTTGTATCACTCCTGTCATTATAATTATTAAAATATATCTTTCTATACCAAGCCTACAGGCGTATTCAACAGGCTACAGTTGGGGTGGAAAGAGTGCTTGCTTTGACTTTATTTCCCGGAATAATTTGCAGACAAATGCTGTCACAACATGCTCTTTGTGTTTCCACCTTCATTCAGTAGTAGGTATCTATGGGGCAACTGTGCTTGTCCATTCATTGTCCTAGGTGCTAGGATACCAACATAACAAAAAGACACGGCCCCTGGTACAACTACTTTGGGAAACATTTAGAAATGCCTCCTAAAGGGGAACCTGCTGATATATTCTATCTAGATGTCTCACTTCCAGCTTTATCTGTCCTATTGCCAATCTTCCATGTGTGCCAGAACTTATGGGTAAGAATGTGCACAGGAACCTCGCTCATAATTGCAAAACCTAGAAACAAGTCAACAATAGATTCAGTAAATAAAATATAATGTATTCACAAAGTGAGATTTATACAACCATGAAAAAAATGAACCATGGCAACACATATCAATAGAATAAATTTCATAAAGATAATAATGAAAAGAACCAAGTCATAAATGAATACAAACAAAACAATTCCATTTATATAAATTTCAGAACCAGACCAAATTAAACATTATATTGCCATGGGATATATACTTAGGTAGCATTTTTTAAAACCATAAAGAAAAGTAAGTTAATAATTCACGTGAAATTCAGGATAATTGTTATTACCTGTAGGGAGTAGAGAGGCAGAAGAGATCAAAAAGGAACACGGGGAGTATCTGGGGAATTAACCAACCCCTATGTCTAAGGCCTGGGTAATGGACACGTACGTGTTTGATTTTGAGGTCATGGTTTTTTTTTAAAGTGCACATATACATTTAAACAATCTTTTGTATATATCTACAATAAAAATATATTTAAAATGTGCTAAAGTGAAAATCAAAATACAAATACTGCAATAATGATAATAATAATGGTGTGTGGGATCCTTTCCTCCAAGCACCTGTTAAAAATAGGTGCAATATAATGTCGCCAGTGCTGTCACATTTTCATATACACAGTCACAAGGAGGGAGTAGTCCGTGATGCCTGAGCAGTCAGGGAAGAATCCAAAGAGGAGATGACCTCTGAGCTGAGAACAGTTATTCAGACACAGCACAGTCAAAAGAACATGAGGAAATGGCTTGCACAAAGGCCCAGAAAATGATGGGAATATACCATATTGGGAAAGTGAAAACAATGTTTTCCAGCTTGTCTTGAGAAGCCAGTAGATAGATAAAACTGGAGGTGTAGACAAGGGAAGATTAGTAAAAATATTGTATTCCTTCCTACAAGAAGAGTTTGGACTCGATTCTGGGAAGCAGTAAAGTGTATCCATCACAGCAATGCTTGATCTGTTCTAGGAGTTTGGGGCAGGACTGATGATTCAGAGTAAGACCAGAACAGAAAGAACCGACAGGAGACCACTGCGGTCCACGTAAGAAATGCGGTAGCCTGAGCCAGGGCAGGGACTGCGGGGACGAGGAAGGGACAGAGTCTAGAGACACTTGAGGTACAGTCAGCAATGTTTAGGGAGTGACTGGATGTGGAGGTGAGGAAGAGGAACGTGTGCAGGATGATTTCAAAGCATCGGGTTTGGATCAAGAGTCTTCGTTCAGAGGGAGGAGCAGGAATGTGGGTAAAGAGGGTTCTTCCTCCATCCTGGAGAAGTAGGAGACAGATCCCGAGTCCAAGTTCATACCTAATGACTCAGTTAGCTTTGAAGCTGTACAGCTGCTTCTAGCCTTCTGATGCTCACGGGCCCATACCCAGCCCATACCCAGAGCGGAGAGGAAGACAATTAAAGAAGAAAACACCACCTGGTTTATCTCTTTATTTACACTGAGACGAGAGACAGAATCCCATACCAACAGTGCATTTCTTAGGTTGTCTCTGGTCTTACGTATTGGTGTCATCCTTGATCAGCAGGGTCAACCAGAGAATGGGGCAGCAAACCACAGAAGAGATGGCACCAGCCTCGTCGTTACCAAGTGAGAAGTGGCACTCTCACTGGGTACAACAATACGTTTGTTTTTCTCATGAAGTTGTCAAATTATGTTGACCCAATTATAGGCTTGATTTCTTGTATCTTTAATAAATGCAAAAGTATGAAGACTACATGGGCACTTGGAGTGAGTAAATCCTTCAGTTAAGCTTCGATGGTTGATCTCAATTTAGGACTGGCAGTGTTGCTATTTTCATTCAGCCTCACCCCCCTTCAAAAAGTAAAGCGTCTCATCCCTATTAAAAGGACTCAGAATGGTTTCCCAGCCCTGTGGGTTGTGTGTGGGTGGGAAGATGGGCAGGAAGGGAAGAGGGCTGTAAAACCAGCTGCATGGGGTTAGGAGGTCAGAAGGGAGAGAGCAAGCAGGTGCTAACATGGTACCTAAAGCTCAAGGATCCTGAGCCTGCATTTCCCCCACTAGCTGATGGACAAAGCAGCTCGAATTAGACATGCCTATCTTCATGTCATATTTGATGTTTAACATATTAGCTGTATGAAAATGGGTGTGATGTAGTTTAGATGTATGTCCCTGCTGAAATCACCTGTTAAAATATAATCGTCAATGTTGGAGGAGGGGCCTGGTAGGAGGTGACTAGATCATGGGGGTGAACTCCTCATGAATGGTTTCACACCACGAATGGTTTATTACTGTCCTCATAATAGTGAGTTCTCATGAGATTTGCTCATTTAAAACTATGTGGCACATCCCTCTCTCTTGCTTTCACCGTGTGTATTAGTCCATTCTTGGATTACTATCAACAACTACCTGAGACTACTTAATTTATAAAGAAAAGAGTTTTAATTGGCTCATGGTTCTGCAGGCTGTACAGGAAGCGTGACTGGGGAGGCTTAGGGAACTTACAGTCATGGCAGAAGGTGAAGAGGAAGGAAGTATGTCTTACATGGCCAGAGCAGGAGGAAGAGAGAGATGGAGGTACCACACACTTTTAAACAACCAGATCTCATGAAAACTCACTCACTAGTGTGAGAACAGCAAGGGGAAGTCCGCCCCCCATGATCCAATCACCTCCCCCAGGCCCCTGCTCCAACACTGGGGCTTATCATTTGACATGAAATTTGGGCAAGGACACAAATCCAAACCGTGTCACCATAAGACGTATCTGCTCCTGCTTTGCCTTCCGCCTCGACTAAAAGCTCCCTGAGGCCTCCCAGAAGCAGATGTCACCATGCTTTCTGTACAACCTGCAGAACTGTGAGCCAGTTAAACCTCTTTTCTTTAAATTACCCAGTCTCGGGTATTTCTTTATGGCCATGTGACGATGGACTGATACAGGGTGTGAAAAAAGATACTGAGATCTTGGGTAATACACAGTGTGAAAAACGACGTCGAGATCTTGGGTAAAGATCTTCCATTTACTCTAAATACTGAGAACTAATAAAAGAAACTGGGAACTTAAGAAGCTATAGTGAGCAGATCAAAGTAAAATGATTTCCCGTAGTCCCCATCCAGCCATAGAGTCAATAAAATCTTTGAAGAATTGGGGTGCAGCAAGATTGAGGATGTTGGGGAGGAAGGGAGGTTCTAACGATAAAGCCCATGAGTTCTCGACACGCTTGCACACACACACAGTTGCACACCTATTCATTTCCTCGTGTTATCAGGACCCATGGCCACCTACAAGATAATTTTATTTTTACTGGGCACCCCCCTCCCTCAAAAAAAGCCTGCATCGAAACATCTCCCACTCCTGCCAATTGTGGCAACACTATTTTTTGGGTTTGAGATCTTGGACGTACTGTGGAGCAGGTGTATCTCAGGAAAAAGGAACATGCCAGCATTTACAGGGCAGGAGGAGGAGTGGTATTAAGCATGGGACAATAAACTAAATAAATTTCACCCACCACCTAGTTGTGTCTGGGGCCAGCCCAGAACACATTAAGGCTGTCACCAAAGAACTCTGCATAAATCAAGTCCTTTGATGATTGCAGTAAGCCTCTGTTAACTGCATTATTCCTATTTTACAGACCAGGAAACAAAGCTCAAGTGTGGTTAAGTCCAAAACTTGGCCATGATCAGCAAATAAGAGGTAGAAGCAGGACTTGAACACAGATTGCCTGTCAACTGGCCTCTAATCATAATTACCATGCTTGCCTGGTTACACACCCTCAGAGGTCAAGATGTTCACACCCACAGAGAACAAGAGAGAAAACACCAGGTGAATCCAGATAAATCAAGACAATGGGGGAACAGAAGACAACTTTCAGTGTGCTAGGAAATAATTATGTTCAGTTAACCTCAACACTGAGTTTCAATGTAGAAGAATGTTGGGAGTGGGAGATTAACTGAGAAAAAGCTTCCAAGCCATCAATAGTCAAACATTAGGAGCCAGACTCTCCTGGGAACAGGGCACATTTAAGAAGCCATCTGTTCTCACAACTAAAGAACATACAGGGACAGAAATAGGTCAAGAGTCAACTAGATTTACTGGAATCAATACTAAGCTTCAGAGATCAAAAATATCGTCCAACAGAATCAATGACCTTCCCTGTATATTAGTCCATTTTTCATGCTGCTGATAAAGACATACCAGAAACTGGGCAATTTACAAAGGAGAGACGTTTATTGGACTTACAGTTCCACCTGGCTGGGGAGGCCTCACAACCTTGGTGGAAGGTGAAAAGCACGTTTCACATGGCAGCAAACAAGAGAAGAGAATGAGAGCCAAGGGAAAGGGGTTTCCTCTTACCAAACCATCCGATCTCAGGAGACTTAGTCACTACTACCAGAACAGGGTGGGGGAAACCGCTCCCATCATTCCATTCTCTCTCACTGGCCCCACCCACAACAGGTGGGAATTATGGGTATACAACTCAAGATGAGATTTGGGTGCAGACACAGAGTCAAACTATATCATTCCCCAAACTTTCTTCCATGATTGGAAGTAGAAAGAATGTTCAACTAGGATCTGGAAGGTTGAGTTCAAATTCTTTTTCAATTATTTACTGGCTGTGTGTTTTTAAGCATGTAGCTAAAGTTCTCTAAGACACAAATGTGGCAATTAAAAATCAAAAATGTTTTAAAGTACTGAACTTCAGAAAACTGGTCTAAATCACTATAGTGAAGTCACAGCTGAGCCTTGTGCCAGGTGTGGATCATACTGCCCACCTTCCAGGGATGCTGCAAATGGGCAAACACATGCAGAGGTGCCAGGTTAACTATGAAGGTACTTAAAAAGATCACACTTGCCTCCAACAAATAAAAGAGGGACTCTAACCAGGAGGTCCTTCAAAATTCCTTTTGGTTAAGCTTTGATCGACGATCCTTTGGTGAAAAGAGCTAATAAACTGCTTGCTTTTATTAAGTGTCTACTAGGTGATAAGCAGGGCCAGCTTCATGGGGCCCAACCTGTGTGGTCACACAGGACCCTGCCGTCACTGTCTTCAGATTCATACCAATGGTTGAACAAGGAACCCTGCATTTTCATTTCACTCTGAGTCCTGGAAATCATGTAGCAGGGCCCAGTGCATGGCACTGTGCCTGGCATCCAGAACACAGCAACAAAACAGATGGTATCCTAGAGGAGCTCCAAGCAAGTAGATTACTTTAGGAGCAAATCCTACAGAACAAACGGGACACTTATGGAAATAAATTAACTTGCCTATTTTATTCCTCAGTCCAACTCCAAAGACTAAAGCAGTTACTTAACCTTAGAAACAAGCCCTGGCTTGTTTGCACATGAAACACACCTGACTACCTACAGGCTCACCTAGCCCCACCCTTCCAAGATGAGAAGATGTTTTTCTGGACTCCAGCATCACTCTGGGGCACATCCACCCTCCTATGATGTGGATACATGAGCACCTAGAGCAGTGGTCCTCTAGCACAGGCTCTAGACCAGCAGCACAGCATCACCTGGGAGCCTGTTAGAAATGCGAACTTGGGCTAAGGGTAGTGGCTCACACCTATAATCCTAACACTGGGAGGCCAAGCAGGAGGATGGAGTGAGCCCAGGAGTTAGAAACCAGCCTGGCAAACAGTGAGACCTCCATCTCTACAAAAAATACAGAAAAATTATTCAGGCCTGGTGGTGCATGCCTGTAGTCCTAGCTGCTTGGGAGGCTGAGGCAGGAGAGATCACTTGAGCCTAGGAGTTTGAGTTTGCACGGAGATGTGATTGCACCACCGCACTCCAGCCTGGATAACAGAGCAAGACGCTGTCTTAAAACAAATGCAAACTGTATTAGTTCGTTTTCATGCTGCTGATAAAGATGTACCCAAAACTGGTAACAAAAAGAGGCTTCATTGGCCTCACAGTTCCACATGGTTGTGGAGGCCTCAGAATCATGGCAGGAGGTCAAAGGCATATCTTACATGGTGGTGGCGAGAAAAACTGAGTAAGAAGCAAAAGCTGAAACCCCTGGTAAACCCATCAGATCCTAAGACTTACTATCACAAGAATAGCAAGGGAAAGACTGGCCCCCATGATTCAGTTACCTCCCCCTGGGTCACACCCATAACACATGGGAATTCTGGGAGATACAATTCAAGTTGAGATTCTGGTGGGGACACAGCCAAACTGTATCAAGGACTCTAAAGCGCCATCCAAGACCTGCTGAATCAGAAACCCTGGGGGTGGGCTCAGCAATCCGGGTTCTAACCACTGCACCAAGGGGCTTCCTCTGCGTGCTAAGGTTTGAGAACCACCGGCCTAGGTTATAAAATCTAATCACTTTGAAATTTATTATCTTTTCTTTCCTTCATTTTTTTTTATGCTATGAATAGAGTGTTGAGGAAATTGGCAAGGCTGGCCCTTCCCGGCATCATCCTCCACAACACAGTCACTGGCAATTCCCAAAGACCAGGGTCTCTTTGTGTGTTTCCTGCAAAATTCAATATAACTCACACACTTTGTTTTTGCCTGTCCATTCAAGACACAATGTAGCCCCAGAGTCCCTTGTGAACACACATCCCATTTGCACATGTCAAGTATCTGATTCATTTAGACTTATCCCAATTGCTTAATGTGCGCAACAGAAGCCTCCTGGTATTCTCGATCTAAACAGCTGAGTTAATACCCTCGGACAAAGGGGGCCTGGTGTTTGGGTGAGCTCCCATGGGTCTGACAGCCACAAAGAGAAGCTTGTTGAATGCACACATAAAAAGAGAAGAGATAGGAGGCAGATACTCTGATCTTTATGACCCTCTGATTATTCTATCAGTTAGTTAAAACATAAATCCATCCCCTGACATAACAAAATACTATTTTACTTCCTTTTACCCCATATTTTATCTTTTATAGGCAATAAAACATAAAACCTTACAAAGATTATGTTCTCATCAATTTTTGCACTAAATGACAATAAATTAAGTGGAGGTTAGTGCAGCAGCAACACAGATGTCAGCTTAAAACTTTCTTGAAAACCTCCCACCATTAGAGTTGAAAGCTGCTCATCAAAGATTTCTTAATTAAAATTAACACCCCATGTTAAAATAGCATTGCTGTTCTATTTTTTTAAGTAGCTAGGGAGTCTCTAGCCTTTTGTTTCTTAAAGTCTGTTCTAGGAGCCCACAAATTAAAAAGAAAGTAAAAAAGTGAAAAATGTTTTTTTTGGACGCACACCAAAAAGCTATATTTTGTGGAATCACTTTGAGTTTTATGGCTTCCAGCTTTTACTATAATAAACAGCCTCCCAAACCTTCACAGAACAGATGTATAAACTCAAAATTTATTTTTCATTTATATAAAAGTCATTCAACCAATATTTGTCAACAGGTTACATTAAATTAAGGTAACTAAATGAAATGGTAAACATACAGCACAAGCCCAGCAAGTAGTACTTATCCCTTGTGCAGTTTTTTGTTGTTTTTTTTTTTTTTGAGTCAGAGTCTTGCTCTGCTGCCCAGGCTGGAGTGCAGTGGCGCAAACTAGGCTCACTGAAAACTCTGTCTCCAGGGTTCAGGCGATTATCCTGTCAGCCTCCGGAGTAGCTGGGACTACAGGCATCTGCCACCATGCCACACTAATTTTTCTATTTTTAGTAAACACGTGGTTTCACCATATTGGCCAGGCTGGTCTCGAACACCTGACCTTAGGTGATCCACCCACCTTGGCCTCCCAAAGTGCTGGGATTACAGGCGTGAGCCACCATGCCCAGCCCCTTATGCATTATTATTGTTACTATTATGGTATGTGCTATTATGTGCTAAGTATTAGAAATACCATGACAAGCCAAACAGGTATGGCTCTCCTGCTCTCCTTAAGTGCTAGTGGCAAAGACAGACTTCATTCAAATAATCACAGAAATAAGTGTCAGTTACAAATTGTTACAACGAAGACACAACCCGTTTCAGGGAGTGGGAACTGAAAACTCAGTCGTTTCATATTGTATTGATTTTGAAATCTCTTGGCTATTAGGAAGCCTGAAGTAGATGAATCCCTTGAGCCCCGGAGTTTGAGACTGCAGTGAGCTATGATCATGCCACTGCACTCCAGCCCTGGTGACAGAGCAAGGCCCTGTCTCAAAAGAGGAGGGGAGGGCAAAAGAGAGCAATCTTTTGGATATTAATTTGGACCAAATCATGACTTCCTCCATGGCCT
The DNA here is from genome assembly GCA_963573385.1 of Cacajao melanocephalus. NCBI lineage: Eukaryota > Metazoa > Chordata > Mammalia > Primates > Pitheciidae > Cacajao > Cacajao melanocephalus. Next base: position 25,360 of record CAUYLG010076686.1, read on the forward strand.
TCAAGATCCTTCTATATTACTGTGCAAATTCCAAACGGAAAACAGCCAAAAAGATATGCAAACAAATATTCATATTTCATTACTGTGTCACTTAACACCACAAATGTTTTCCACAAATTTGTAGATTAAAATTTTATTTTTTTATACTGTTAACATTTACAAATACAGAAACTGGGGTATCCCAAGAAGCAAGCCTGTAGTCAGATAGATGTATGAATGAACCCGTCATGAATTTTTCAGAAATTTATGAATAAATGGCAAATTAAAACTAGTATTTACCTCTTAGTTTGCAATCCACTTGCTTGAACTGTATGACCATTTCTAGATCATAAGTTACTTTGTTAAAACTTGTTTATTCTCCTATGTTTTTAAGTGATAAAATAGGTTTTCTGGTGACTTGGCTTATAGTCAAAAGCAGGAAAGAAAACACATGATCACAGAAGGCGGAGGGACCATTTTTAAATAGATCCTATTTGACAAGAGAACTGGGAAGATTCAGAAAGGCCCGGAGACGTGCTGACTGGCAGAGTCACACCACACAGGGTGGAGCTAAAAGGAAACCCTCAGACCATCCCCTCAACTTCTCTAGCACACGGTGGAAGGGCCAAGATTGGGGTCCAGGAGTCTGCAGCTGGATCCCAACTCCACTGCTTCCTGTCTGAACCTGGGGCAGGTAGTTTTACCTTTTTCAGCTTCGGTCTCCTGCTCTATGAAATGGATAGCTACCTCATTAGCAAGCAGTGAGGATGAGGCGAGAGAATGCATGCCAGTGCTTCTCAGCAGAAACCCAAACCGAGCGAGCACTAGCTAGCCTCAGTGGAAACCTTTCGAAATCCTACCTCCTGATGAGGTAAGATCCAAAATTACAACTACATAATCACAAACATACTGACTCCTACAAACCCAGTTTTCAATGTCCATGAACTCAGGTACAAGAGCGGACCTCCCCGTGCCTCCCATGAGGTGACCACTCCCTTTTACAATAGGGATGACTTCTCTCCCCTAGATCCACCTGGAGAAGTCGGCCCTACTGGGGCAGGCAGTGGTCAGCTCATGGGAAGCACATTTCCCCTGAGCCTTTAGAGGCCTCCCTGCCCTGACCTCTCAACTCATTCTACCCTGATGCTCACCTGAGAATTATTTATTACTAGACTAAAAATTACAGCTAAACCAATAGCTCAATGAGAACTTTGCAATCAATTTCTGTGTGCCTAGGACTTTAATTCCGTAGGCTAGTCATATGAAGGAAAAAAGATATTTAGACAGTCTTCCAAAACTCTTTCATTCATCCATTTAAAACATTTATGAAGCACATGCTGTGTGCCAAGCTCCAGGCTAAACCTTAGATATAAAAATACAAGACAGTTTTTGTCATTAAGGTATTCACCGTCTTGAAGGAGGAAGGCATTTAACAGATGATAATAACATAGTATAATGACAAAGTTATATACAAAATGTTAAAGTATTTTTCTTTTTAGGAATGTGGTCTGGAAAGTAAAATATTCAGAACTTAAAAAATACCCTTCCTCAATAATAACTATTTTACCTTCTTTAATAAGCTAATACATCAATTGTAATAGAATCCTAAAATGAAAATAAGCAAAAAGAAAAACATTACCTATATTCTCACCTATATTTACTTTACATTCTAAATAACTTCTCTCAACACTTAGCTACATGGTCTTCTGCACTTTTCAATATATATCTGTTTCTAAACAAAACATAAGATCATTTTATACACAGTAAGATAACCTGAGTTTTTCGTCTGTCAACTGATACGGTTTTTCTGTGTCCCCACCCATTATACTAGGTGAAGTAACTCAGAAACACAAAGTCAAATACATCAGAATCTTGCTCGTAAGTGACAGCTAATGGAGAAAACACATGGACATACTGAGTGGACTAAGAGACATCGGAGATTACAAAAGGTGGGAGGGTAGGAGGCAGAGAAGGGTTGAAAATTACCTCTTGGGTATGATATTCACCATTTGGGTGAAGGATACAGTAAAAGTCCAGACTTTATCACTGTGTAATATATGCACGTAAGAAATCCACACTTGTACCCTCTAAATATATAAAAATTGAATAATTTATCTGAGGGGAGAGTGGTGTGGAGAGGGTCTCTCTCTGTTGCTGTTTTGCCCAGGCTACGGTACACCGATACAATCATAGCTCACAGTAGTCTCAACCTCCTGGGCTCGAGTAATCCTCCCATCTCAGCCTCCAGAGTAGTAGGGACTACAGACATGAGCCACCATGTCCAGCTTTTTTTTTTTTTTTTTTTAAGAGACAGAGTCTCACTATGTTGGCCAGACTGATCTTCAACTCCTGACCTCAAGCGATCTACCTGCCTTGTCTTCTAAAAGTGCTGGAAGGATTTGGGGCAGAGCAAGATGGCAGAATAGAAGGGTCCACTGACCATCCACTCAGCAAGGCCACCGATTTAACATCTACACCAAAGTTCTGGGATTACAGGTATGAGTCACTGCACCGGGCCCATTTATCATTTTAAATGATTGCACGGTATTCTACTACTGGTACCAGAATTTTGTTAGCTACTCTCTACTGTTGGATATTTAGACTGCTTTCAATCCTTTGGGTATCAAACATTACAATATACTATTCACAAAGCTCTTCAACCTAGTACAGTCATTTCTCCAGAATAATTTTCTAGACATGGAATGGTTGTATGAAAGAGTGTGCATTTTTAAGACTTTAATATCTATTACCAAATTTCCCTCCAGAAAGGTTGTACCATTAAATACCACCATTTCCCCGTATCATCACCCTCACTGCATAGTAGGCCTCTTTCCTCTTTGCATTTGGTATTTTTAAATTTCAATATCCCCACTTTAGCTAAAAATATCGTTTATGGCAGCACCTTTTTTTTTTTTAATATAAGTAACGACACTTGCCGAAATTAGGCAGTTTTGAGCTTTGCCGTAATTCTAATTTGGGGCATCAGTGCTTCTCAGACTCTACCATGCAGTGAGGATGTTGTTAAATTGCAGACCGATTCATTAGGTCTGGGTTGGAGAGCGAGTTGCTGCATTTCTAACTAGCTCCTGAGAACGCCAATGCTGCTGATCCAAGAACTACACTTTGAGCAGCTTGAGCAATTCACGGCACTGCAAAGGGCCTCTGTTTAACCACCTGTGACATGAAAAGCTCGGAGTAGCTGGTCTTTAAGTTCCTTCTTTCCTGCCCACTCCCCAGCCCCCCCCCACCCCACCCCCCGACAGAGTCTCCCTGTGTCACCCAGACTGGAGTGCAGTGGTGCAATCTCAGCTCACCGCAACCTCCGCCTCCCAGATTCAAGCGATTCTCCTGCCTCAGCCTTCCAAGTAGCTGGGATTACAGGCACCGGCCACCACGCCCGGTTAATTTTTATATTTTTTAGTAGAGATGGGGTTTCTCCATGTTGGCCAGGCTCCTCTTGAACTCCTGACCTCAGGTGATCCACCGGCTTCAGCCTTCCAAGGTGCTGGGATTACAGGCGTGAGCCACTGTGCCAAGCCTAAGTCCCTTCTTATCTCCAGCAGCGATAGAAGTTGTCCCTTGGGCAAATATAACTAGGTTCATCCTGAATTTCTTTTCACTGGGACAATTGTGAATACCTTCTTTCCGTCATCCCACAGGACTGCACGCAGGTCCACAATGAGGAAACAAAGTGTGAGGCCAAACAGCCGACATTCAAGCAGCCATATCGCAAGGAAAAAAACACCCCTGAAACAGAACACTGCTCCAACCGACGTTTCTCCTAGTAGTACATGGTTTTAAGGATGTACATCATTTTCTCTTCCCAAAAGGAATGGATTTAGCAAGAACCTAAGGCTAGTTCACCCATTAAGGGAACAAAGAGTGAAATAAGGCAGGAGAACTGACAGCAATATTGCATCTGTAAATACCTTGCCAAAGAGCCTGCAGAAGTCAGCCCTCGGCATAGGGAGTTTCAGCGTCCTCGGCAGCATTTCACTTGTCCTGGCTACTCCCTTCTGTTCGGTTCTCCCGCATGCTTTTCTGCAACACTAAAAGGTGGGCAGAAGCACATCATCATCCTGAATGCCTGAGCTGACTCGAGTGGCCACCTAAAGTAATGGGGAACCTACAGGCATCTTTCCTTGCTTACCAATGGTATGAAAATGCTGCTGTGCTAGCTCTGTAAGAACATGAAACGTGTATTATCCACTCTGATAGGAAACAAACTGTCAAAGCTCCCTAGTTCAATTACGAAATCAAGTAAGACCATGAGTGATTATTGAATTCAATTCTTCCTTTTTACAAGACTGGACTGGAATTATTTTTACTAACAATGCATTCTCCCCACCTTCAAACATTTTTCTCCTCCTTTCCTTCTAATGGAAGAGTGTTTAATTTGTTCACAAAACTCTTTCTCACCTTAATTTCCTTTAAATTCCGTATGTTTTGACTCCTAAGGAAACTTTTTTTAAAAAAGGACCAAACTCTCTTCCTTTTCTGTTATATGGATGATGCCCTGCCCTGCTCTCCAGCAGCCCCCACAAAGTTAGGAGGTTTTGTTTCTTAAATTAGGCCACTACTGGTCGTTCTGATCAACTCCAGCTCCAATCAAGGACATTGGCCAATCTGCCAGAACCTAAAATAAAAATAAATCCGCCAGCAGTGTCTTCTAGGTTTAATGTTTATCCTGCTGGGTGCCTCACTTCCTTTCTTCAATGGAAGAACTCCTTTGCGTTCTGCAAGCCCACATGTGCCCTCTCCTTTGGAGCTGTCTGCCGTCTATTGCACTCCTATTTCAAGGTGGAGCCCCAGCCAGGATGCGTTTCTCTGAAGAGCTGCTACCCTAACTCCTCCCCATCACTCCGAAGCTTGTCCGGGGGACCCAAGCAATAAGAAGGTCAGTAAGAAAACAAATCCCACCTTATTAAGTCTCGTTTCATCTTAAAACCACATTATCCAAGATTTCACCGACATTATGCTGGCTCCGCACAGGAGGAACAGAGTTTTCTTATGAAAATAAATTAGACAAGCACACAGAAGAACAAGACGTGCAACTGTTAAAATGTCTGAGACCCTTACATGGGGCCATTGAGCTCAGCAAAGGACAGTGGTTTCTTTTTCTCTCTCCTTTGGTCTTTTATTCCCTACTCTCTCTCTTCTCCTTGCAGCCAAACAAATATTTTTCTTTTAACAAATATTTTTAAGGTACTCCTTTTCCATTAAAGATGCTTTATTTCTTTTGTATGGTGGGGTTTTGTTATTCGTAATGAAATGATAACAACACTGAAGATGGGCCAGGGAAGCTCTAGAAGTAGTCTTGCTACAATCCATCAGCTGTGATAATATCAAGATGAATTTGTTGTCAGGAATCTGTATGTAGCATTTCCTTCATCCTACTCCCTCTCCCAAGAGCGGCTCCACCGGGGATTACATTATTATTCAAGCTTCCTGGACTCACTCCAAATGCATATTGCAACTACTATTCAAAGGGAAACTTATAAAAGGTGATAGGAAATAGACCTTCTACAGAACATTTTTTTTTTAAATTAACCTTTTCAGAATTTAATTCCATCCTATATACCTATAAATAGACCAGCTTTCAGGAACTAAAAACTAATCCTATAGTAATAACACAAAGCTCAATTTCTCATTCCATACGATCATTAATGTTGCTTTAAAAATCACAAGAAATCTCTTCAACTTCTTAAGCTTTGTAATTCATTTCTGTACACCATTTCAAGAAACCTCATTAGTTTAGGTGGCCTTTTTGCAATACCATACAAGGCATGCAAATATTTGGAATTTTTACCTTAGGTCAGAGTTTAAGAAAAAAATGGTTTCTCATTTCCAGGAAGGATTTATGAATGTAGAAAAAATGCTTTTGTGACAGTGACATGTTTATGTTACCTAATTCACAAACAAAATAAGCTATATAGAATATATAAAAGAAAAAGAAATAAAAGAGGAAGGCTTTTATATAAAGGGTGGGGATTTTTTAAGTAAAAAAATCTTGTTACATCCTTAACATTTTTTTCTATAACCCAGTTTCAGTATTCCAATCAAATGTAAGATGGCAGAGCTTTGATTTGAGAGAAAAAAATATCCTTTGAACATTGATCGACATGCGATTTGTGCAATTATTTAACCTGGATTTCACTCCCTCTACTCTATGCTCAAATCACTTGACTGACTGAGATACTGTTTCCATTGAGCTGGGTTTACAATTATCTTTAAACAAGCTAAACTTCAAAGGCTGCTCAATCGGTATTTTCCGTTCTTCATTAGAACTTGTAAATGTATAACCTGCATATAAACAAGTCACTCTACCTAATTAAATGGAATCTCTCCCTCTCTATTAAAAATTTAGAAGTGCTGCCTGGGTATAAACATGTCATCTCAGAAGGTGGGAGGGGAGACCCTCTTAATATCCGTGAATAACCAGCCGAATCTCCTTTAAGCAAAGCCATGTTAATAAAAAGCACAGACACACATAAATTATTCTAATTATTTTATTATCGGTAAAGATTGGTTAAACGTCAAGGGTGTTCATTGTTGGCAATTATGCCCTCGAGTTTTAACTGACTAAGAGACAAATGCAGCCTAGGCCTTAAATTTACTTCAGAGACCATCACATACCTTCCTGCCCACTTTCTTTTTCAAACATCTGTATCCTGGTAGAGGTAACTGAGCATTTTCTCTCATGAGCATGTCTAGATTGGAAAATGGGGTTTTATCACATTTCTGGACTTAGAACTCGTAGGAAAACGATTCATAAAAGCCCTAGTCTGGAAATCGAAATGTTCTTAAAGTATTTTGAGTTTGTGTTGTTTTGCCTGGTTGTTAAAGGAAGAAAAGCTTCTTAAAGTCCTTGTCCCTTTTTTGGAAACTGATGAAGAAATTACAAAGCACCTCCAGCTCATCAAAGTAGTTTAACTTGAGCTCAGGCTTCACTGCTATTGCTCCCAACCTTCTTTTATTTAAAAAAAAAAAAGGAAAAAAAAAACTCTTTTTATAAAGTTTGAAACAATATTTGTGACATTAAGCTTTATATCGTTAAGACCAGCCAGAAATCGCAGCATGTAAATGTTTGAGAAAGGAGATGTACGTTTTTGAGCTGCGAGGTGCTTTGTTGGAGCGTCCTCTGGTGGTCAAACGTCATCAACGCAACTTTAGAGTCACATTTTTTAAAAGGCACATTTGACAAACCCTCAGTAGCGAGATTTTGACACAAGTCGCAATTCAGGATTGAAATTTTGCCATCTTGTTGCATTTTGCATTCTCTCCTATTCTCCAGGAACACCTTAAAATGCATTCACTCAAGCAAACAGCAATTTACGAGAGCTCTTAAATATACAACTCTTAAAATACACAAAAATTATGCACGAATGCATGGCAATGCTCCTTAGTGATTTGGGAACAGAGAAAGTCATCATCATGAGGTGGCACCTCTTCTTAGGTGTCCTTAACAGCCATGGGAGGGACAGCTTTTCCCCTGGCATCAGCACCACTACCAGATGCGAACAGCATGATATATAGCAGCTGCAGGCTTGGTGGGTAATGTCACCCATCACTGCCTGTGGTCATGTTGAGTGCATGCATCTACAAGGAAAACGTATATCCCCAGTGGAGCAAAGGTCCCAGAGGTCTCAGTTCTTGGATCAAATTGAGCATGGCTTTTCTCCTATTGTTGGCAATTATAGGGAATTCAAAGTGAGGGGGAAATATTAAAGGGAGTTACTGTATTCAAGTATTTCCATAACTTGTCAACTATGTAAAATATGTATCATTTGTATGGCTTCAAAATAATCTACTTAGAAGCCGCACTAAAGATAAAGATGTTTGTGAAAATTCCTGCCTTTGACCAGAAACCTGGGTTTAAAAGGATTGAGACAAGAGGGCTTCTCTTTGATATCTCAAGTATCAGGTCCTGAAGGGACTCTGGGAATTTCAGATTTCAAACTTCTCATTTTACAGATTAAAAAGAAAACAAAGGGGCTGGGCACAGTGCCTCATGCCTGTAATTTCAGCATTTTGGGAGGCCAAGGTGGGCAGATCACTTGAGGCCAGAAGTTCAAGACCAGCCTGGCCAATATGGTAAAACCCCAACTCTATTAAAAATATAAAAATTAGCTGGGTATGGTGACAGGCTCCTTTAATCTCAGCTACCCAAGAGGCTGAGGCAGGAGAGTTGCCTGGACCCAGGAGGTAGAGGTTGCAGTGAGCCGAGATTGAGCCACTGCACTCCAAACTGAGTGAGCTCTGTCAAAAAACAAAAACAAGAAAAAAAAGAAAAAGAAAGAAAACAAACAAGGCATAATGAGCGATAGGGACTTCCGCAACGTCTCATGGTAGAAAGCAGCAAACTTAGGATGAGAAGGAGACTCAGCTGGAGTTAGCATGACCCATCCTGCTTGGCTTCATCTTGACCAAGAGCTTTCTGGCATCCAATAATTCCGGCTAGGCTGAAGTTCCCAATTTGCCTCAACTGCCCTACACTTCGCCTAAAACTTCTGTCCTTCTACTGATCACTCCATCCTGTCTCTTTCCTCATAATGATAAATAAATGGTTACCATATTCTTTAAGATAAGACTAGGCCACATTTGAAAAACCAAACTCAATAAAACATAATATAAAGCATCCTCTCTGGAAATACCTGGAATTCTCATACCATGTTTGTTTATGTACCATGGACTCGCCACTCAAAAGTCTTATACAAAATAGAGTATGGAAATAAATAATGCACATTTTTATTATAAATGCCAATTTAAGCACATCTCCATGACTGATTTTATAGATTAAGAAGTAGCTTTTAGTCATTTATGAAAATGAAAGCCCATAAAATTATTCATCGTAGGTAAAAAAGCTGGAGAAAGGTCCTTGATTAGCTGCCCTAAGGTTTTCAGCTGATACACGGCACAGAAATGTGTACACTTCCTAAGGGTTCTGGGACGTTGATGGACCGCAAAGGTCTGACGGTTACGGTTGTCTCAGATATCCCCACAAGATGGCGCTCTTATTTTCGATTCATCTTCATTTTAAAAAGTGATTTTTACAGTCTCAGAATGAAAGAGAATTATGAAATATGTACACGGTTTCATATAGTATCCTGTTTAATGCTGCAACACACATCGCAGTTATAAAAATCAGCACGCCTCCCTCTCCCACCCCATCACGAGGGAATTCCTGCCTGGATCCCCAAGGGTTGGGTGAGGCGTGTTGATGGTGCTCTTAGGTAATGCCAGGACTTCGGAGAAAGGGACGGAGGAAGGGAGTGTGTGTGCGTGTGCACGCTATTCCAAGATTCTGTTCTTCCTAAAAGATGAATTTAGTCTTAAAAGTATTTTCAGATTTTTCTCATACATTAAGAGTTTTCTATCTTCAAGGCTAAAGCAGAGTCTCCCCAATCTTAACCCCTTCCTTGACAAATTACCCTTCTGAAGGGACTTTGCTGTCTGTATCCCCTCCCTGCCACAGCAGTTCTTCTCCTGGGCTACTGGAATAAAAATGGATTCCTAAGTCTCTTTAGTAGCCAGCAGACAACATCTGATTTGGCAGAAAAATGGGTAAAGAAAATACATGGAAATTATTCAAAAACCATCAATTGGCACTACAATTCTCAATGCTTGCCTCCACCATACTCTGATTCCAAAAACTAGACTGAAATATTTTGCTAATTAAGAGTTTCATGCTGGCTTTTCAACAAATGAGGCTGGAACAATTAGATGTCCATATGCACAAAGAGTAGCCTAGAGAAAGACCTTATATCTTACCTAAAAATTAATTCAGAAGGGGCCAGGTGCAGTGGCTCATGCCTGTAATCCCATCATCTTGGGAAGGCAAGGCAGGCAAATCGTTCGAGGTCAGGAGTTTGATACTAACCTGGTCAACACCCTGTCTCTACATAAAAATACAAAAATTAGCCGGGCACGGTGGTGCACGCCTGTAATCCCAGCTACTTGGGAGACGAAGATAGGAGAATTGCTTGAACCCGAGAGGTAGAGGTTGCAGTAAGCCAAGATTGTGCCACTGCACTGCAGCCTGGGTGATAGAGTAAGAGACCTTGTCTCAAAAAAAGGAAAAAAGTCAATTCAGAATGAATCATAGGCCTAAACACAAAGTGCAAAACCATAAAAACTTCTTGAAGACAACCTAGGAGAAAATCTACATGACCTTGGGTCTGGTGATGAGTGTCAGAATACAATACCAATAGCACTGTCCATCAAAGAAAAAAACTGGTAAGTTGGTCTTTATTAAAATTTAAAACTGCTGCTCTGTCAAAGACACTGTTAAGAGAGTGAAAAGAGGAGCCACAGGCTACAACAAAGTATTTGCAGAACATGTGTCTGACCAAGGGCTGGTATTCAAAATCTTAAAGGATTCTTAACCCTCAACAATTGAAAAACAACAGAATAAAAAACGGGCAAAATAGATGAAACGACACCTCACCAAAGATGATGTAGATGGCACGGAAGTATACAAAAGGTGTTCAACGTCATTTATCATTAGAGAATTGAAAATGAAAACACTAATGAAACACTACTGGGGCCGGGCATGATGGCTCATGGCTGTAATCCTTACACTTTGAGAGGCCAAGGCGGGTGGATCACTTGAGGTCAGGAGTTTGAGACCAGCCTGGCCAACATGAACAAACCCATTTCTACTAAAAACACAAAAGGTAACTGGGCAGGGTGGTGGATGCCTGTAGTCCCAGCTACTCAGGAGGCTGAAGCAGGAGAATCACTTGAACCTGGGAGGCAGAGGTTGCAGTGAGCCAAGATCGTACCACTGCACTCTAGCCTGGGCGACAGAGCGAGACTCTGTCTCGAAAAAGAAAAAAAAAAAAAAGAAAAGAAAAAAACACTACTACACAACTATTAGAGCAGCCACGCCCAAAAAATCTGACAATACCAACTTCTGGCAAGGATGTGGAGTAACAGAAACTCCCATTCATTGCCACTGGAAATAGGAAAAGGTATAGCCACTATGGAAGACAATTTGACAGTTTCTTACAAAATTAAACACTTTTATCATGTGACCCAGCAATTGTGCCACTCCTAGGTATTGGCCTAAATGAGAAACTTATCCCCAGAAAAATTTGCACAGTAATGTTAATAACAGCTTTATTCATAATCACCGAAAACCCAAAGCAGCCAACATCTCCGTTAATAGGTGAATGGAAAAACAAGCTGTTACATTATACAATGAAATATCATCTAGCGATTAAAAAATAAGATACCAAACCACTAAAAGACAGATGGGCGGACATGGCTTACGCCTGTAATCCCAGCACTTTGGGGAACCAAGGCGGGAGAATCAGTTGAGGTCAGGAGTTTGAGAGCAGCCTGGGCAACATGGCAAAATCCCATGTCTACCAAAAATTTAAAAAATTAGCATGGTATGGTGGTGCGTGCCTGTAATCCTAGCTACTTGGGAGGCTGAGGCAGGGTAATCTCTTGAACATGGAAGGCAAAAGTTGCATTGAGCAAAGATCACACCACTTGGGCAACAGAGAGAGACTCCATGTCAAAAAAAAAAAAAAAAAAGATAGATGCATCTTAAATGCATTTTGCTAAATCAAAGAAGCCAGTGTGAAAAAAGCAACATACGGTAATCATATTCTGATTATATGACATGTTAGAAAAGCAAAGCTGGTATATTGATCAGTGGTTCCCAGGAGCTGGAGGAACAAGTTTCATCAGGTAAAGATAGTGGATTTGGGGGCTAAGTTATTCTGCATGATACTATAAATGTGATGCAAATTAGAAAAAAAAATACTTAGGAGGTCAAGGGATCCCAGAATGGAATGCACAATGTGACACTACCACCACCACCCCCCAGCAAAAAAACCTAACTGTATTACAAATGTGTGAAATCACCTTACTGAAGAGGATGGGGCCAATGATAGTGATCTCAGTAACTCTGCAAGTAGCTGCAAACTGAAACACTAGGGCAAAGGGACTGCACGCAGGACTGTAGGCTAGCTGATGACACGGTTTCCCTTTGGGGGGTGGGAGGCGGGCAGCAGAGCTGATACTGCTATACACATGTATTTAATTGTAAGTAAATAGGTGGTCAGAACCAGGCTTATTACTATTGGAGTAGGAATTGGTGATAAACAACAAGATGCTAGAAAGATCCATGTAGTGATGGATTAGAGTTGGAGTTTTCAGTATGAGCTCATGTTTTGCTTAATGTAGACATGGATGGCATACAAATATTTATAGATATGCATATATTCACAGATTAGTATACATACATATATTTCCTTGTTCCTTTAGCAGAGAGGACCTGAAAGCAATGATTTGTATGCCGGTAGCAACGAGCATACCTAGTGCCCAGAACTTGGTTTCTATTACCACTCTCCAATGAAAGGAACGAGAGCTACTTGGAGAAATGGCAGATTCTGTGACTAGGATAAGAAACATACAAGACAAGCCTGGGACATCTTGCAGTGTCAGGAAAGTAAGGAAGTTTTCATTCTATCGCGCGCGCGCGCTCTCTCTCTCTCTCTCTCACACACAAACACACACACACACACACACACACACACACACACACCCTCTAAATTGATGTGTCAAAGAGACACAGGAACCAACTTAAGAGAACTCCCAATGGCCAAAGCTAGAACAACCTGAGCAACAAGAAAAAAAGTGGAATTGTATTATAACCCAAAGTATAAAATCAATATCCGAAGCATCCAAAGTCCATACTGACATCATAACTGAGTAAGAAAAAAAGACAAATATCTTCCTCAGAATTTCGAATAATTTGTGTAGCTACTTCACCCCCAAAGAGGTAGACTGTAACTTCCCTCTCCCTAAGTGTGGGCTGGGCAGTGGCTTCTTTCCAAAAGGTACAGCGTGGAAGAGGGCAGGGTTCCCTTGCACTGGAGACATCTGACGAGCACTGCCTCGGCCAGCTGACCACCATTAACTTCAGTAGTGACAAGTCATGTCAACAGGATGACTCTTGATGAAAGAGGATGGAAAGGGCATTTTACCTCTGTGGTCTTCCTCCAAAAAAAAATGTATTACCCCAAGCTAATCATGAGATGAATGTCAGACAATTCCTAATTGAGAAAATTTCTACAAAACAGATCAGTAGTGGCCAGGCGCAGTGGCTCATGGGCTGTAATCCCAGCACTTTGGGAGGCCAAGGCAGGTGGATTACAAGGTCAGGAGTTCGAGACCACCCTGACCAACATGGTGAAACCCCATCTCTACTAAAAATACAAAAATTAGCCGGGCATGCTGGAACGTGCCTGTAATCCCAGTTACTCAGAAAGCTGAAGCAGGACAATCGCTTGAACCCAAGAGGCAAAGGTCACAGTAAGCCCAGATTGCACCACTGCACTCCAGCCTGGGAGACAAGAGCAAGACTCCAACACACACAAAAAAAAACAAAAACAAAACATACAGATCAGTAATCTTCAAAAAGTCAAGGTCATTACAAACAAGGCAAGCTTGAGAAACTGTCACAGACACAAAGGGCCTGAAGAGACGTGACAACTAAATGTAGTGTGATGTCCTGACTGCGATCCTGGACCAGGAGGAGAACGTAACAGCAAAAACCAAGGACACTGAATAAACTACAGGCTTCAGTTAATAATGCATCAATGTTGGTGTATTAATTGTGATAAATTTTACTAATATACCATTTTAACAGGGGAAACTGGATATAGGGAATATAGGTACTCTATACTACCTTCACAATAATTTTATAAACCTGTAACTTTTCTAAAATTCAAAGTTTAATTTAAAAGATGATCCCAGTAATAGTAGTTCACACCTGTAACGCCAAGACTCGGGGAGGCTGAGGCAGGAGGATCGCTAGAGTCCAAGGGGTTTGGGGTTGCAGTGAGCTGTGACTGGGTTGCTGCCCTGCAGCCTGTGTCACAGAGCAAGTCCCTGTCTCTGTTTAAAAAAAAAAAGAGTGGGTAGTCACATTCCAATTTGTGCACACACAAAGTTAATGGCTAAATTTTCTTCCGTTTTCATTGCAATCCTGCTGCGTCCAGTCTTGCAGAGATGTTGAAGTAGGCTTGGATTCCGCCTCTCAAAAGCCATGTGACTGCAGGACAGTCACCGAGCCTCAGGTCTCACCCCAGTCTAACTGGAATCAACACCGTAAACTATGTCAAGCACTTAACAGTGCCTGGCACCTCAGAACACGTACCCTCAGAACGTTGCTCTTACGAGCTAGCTCGTGTGGATTGGACAAATGTCAATTTAAATAGAAAAACTCAGAATGTACAAAATTCCTACACTGAGTACTTCATCGTGGATGAAAGAATCAAAAATTCTTACTCTTAACCCATCAGGCTCCAACATCAGCTGCAAAAAATATTCAAACCATAATTTACTCCAAGTCCAGACAGTATCTTTCAATGAACAGAAAATCCTCCTAGTGGGTGACATTTGGGAGTTTCTTCTGAATGGGCTCAAACTGACTTCTGGGCTCATTCCATACAACTGGGGTCTTTATAGCCTGGCTGTAAGTTTGCCCTGAGGCCAACCCTTGGAGAAGACATTTCTCTTCCCTTCTCTCCATCCTTGCCTTTGTTTTTTGTTGTTTGTTTTTTGGAAAGTCTTGCTCCGTCACCCAGGCTCAAGTGCAATGGCACCATCTCGGCTCACTGCAATATCCCCCTCCTGGGTTCAAGCAATTCTCATGCCTCAGCCCCGCCAAGTAGCCAGAATTACAGGCACCCACCACCGGCCCAGCTCATTTCTTTTTTATTTTTAGTAGAGATGGGTTTCACCATGTTGGCCAGGCTGGTCTCAAACTTTTGACCTCAAGTCATCCACCAGCCTCTGCCTCCCAGTATCCTGGGATTACAGCGACGAGCCACCACACCCTGCCCTACATGCCTTTTTCACTCTGCCTTTTCTATGGCTCCTTTACTCCTCCTCTTCCCAAATCCTCTCTCCCTCCCTCTCCCTCTCTCCCTCCCTCTCCCTCTCTTCTGATATAGATGGATCAGGCATTCTGTTTCATCTCTCTGCACATTCAGGTTCTGAGGAGCAGAAAATGAAATGACCTCAATGACGATCAAACTCTATCCCTAGATTAACTTCCACTACCGAGCCTTCTTCTTACCTGTTGTTAGGCTAAGAGGGTATATGTGCCCACCTGTGCCCTGAGGCCAGATTCCAGGGAAAGAGGCAAGCAGAGGTACAAGAAGGAGGGGGATAAAACCATCACTGTACATGTCACATCCTAAAAACATTTATGCATAAAATTGAGGCATGACCCCTGTACACATGTAATTAAAATTTCCCATCAGCAAAACTGCTAATTTACATAAATGTAAAATAGATCATTATACCATTATGTCCCTAGAAGTGACTGGAAGGGACTTAGCCACAGAAACAAGTGTGAGCAGCACTGGGTGGACCTGCAGGGTGAACGTGACCACATGGAAGAGAAACCACACAGCCCAGGCTTCCTGACCTCAGAGCACTTTCTAATATCATGGGGCCCAAACTCCCCTGAATGTAGTTGGCTTAATGTTCCCTATAGTTGTTGCTACCATTATTTAATTACAGAGTCATAATTGCATGGTTCCAGGAAGAGAATCCTTATCTGCTCCCTGAGGGAACTGGCCTGTGTTAGGTAACCAAACTAATTTTTCAGCAACAAGAGGCATTGGACATATTATTTCTCACCCATCGGACTACGTATACTCATGAACTTTATATGGTCCAAAGTTGATGGAAACATTACCTGCCTCACTGCCAAAATAAATGATGTTGCTGTATAGGAAACTCACCAACACCTCTCCTCACATCACCTACGGTCAACACACTCTGTACACTTCCCTGAGGGCTCACAGAGTCCGGTCTTGTGGTTCACTGACAGACAGGAAGATGGAAGGAGGCATGTCTGAGGCTATTAGACAAGAGAGTGAGGCAAGAGAACCAAGGAGGTTGAATCCCCAAATGGAAACAGGCCTGAGAAGGAGGACAAGCCAAACCAGCATCCCTGAAACCACCGTCCAGCGCCCGGCTGGATTCTCCCAAGGCCAAGCAGCACACAGCAGGCAGCGTCTCTCCCAGGTCCACAAGGGCCCAGTCTCTAATAATACACTACAATGTGACATTGATTATGTATCTGGTTATATATGAAACGTATTTATTTCAGTAAGTGCTTCCTTTATGCTAAGAGCCATACCAGTGACATTACATGTACCGTCTCATTTCATCCTCACAACGGCCCTATAAGGTAGATACTATTCTTCCCAGGGGAGCTAAGCCAGAGGGAACATGAAGTCAGGAGACCCTAGGGAAAAGATGCAGCTTAAGCTGATGCCCAGGCTTCCACTGGGGTTCAAGGGTAACAGCCTTTGTTGCAGGTGAGCCCAACCCAGAGACGATCATCCCAGCTGTTCTACGGCCTCTTGCTGGGGATTCATCGCCCCATAGCTGGTCTCAGACACCTTCCATCCAGCAGGCTAACCACTGAGCACCTTTAACCCTGCCCACTTTATGTGGTGGAGGTAAGAAATGATTCATTTATTTAATTTACCTCTCAGGGAGGCCCCCTCAGAACTTCTGCTACTGAAGCCAGAATTTCATAGTAAAATACATCAAAAGTGCATTCATGACCCACCTTATCTGGCTCTTCCAGGTAAGTGCTTACTTATATTCAGTCTTCAGTTATGCTACACTTTCTCATACCCTGTTCAACACTCCCCATCCCGTGTTCCCTTCTTTAAGAGACAATTCCCTATTGATAATAAATGAATATAAAATCAAGTATGCTGAAGGATTGATGGATCACCCCTCCAATTAACTTTTTTTTTCCTGAAGACAAGTCTTAGTGCCAAGACCAATGTCAAGGGGGGAATTTCTGGCAGACATGGAAGGATTGGGGAAGAGAGGACAAGGCTGCCCTCTGGTCTCTCGACTTGCGTAGCACATTCTTTGTACCAAACGAACAACTTGTGTCATCTCTGATTTAATCAGTGGCAAGCAGGTTATTCACAGTAAGGTGAGGCAGGCGAGGGGTCACAGCCAATGTTCTAAGTAGGAGCAAACAGTCACCAGCGATGAGGCAAAGACAGCAGAGGTCCTCGGATAAAGTGGTGAGATGGTCCAAGCACCAGGGCAGGGTCCACCATTCAAGATACTGCTGTCGCTACTGTGTAAACACTCATCCAGGAAGGAACTGAGCTGAGCAGTGCAGGGAATGGCAGGAGGGGTTCTGAGGCATGGGGAGAAGTGTGACGTGATAACAGGGCTTCCGAGCAGCTGGAGATGATGTCAGCTCCTGGGACATAGCAGCCTCAGCCCCCACAAGGCCTGGGTTATCAGAGGGGGAAAAAGCATGAGCCCCAGGCACAGCTCACCCCTTCCCAGAGTGGTAGGGAGGCCAACAGCATCGTCAGAGCAGCAGGAGGCACAGCTGTTTCAACGTTCCAAGCCCAGGCCCGGATGAAACCAGGAAGGGCCAGACTGAATTTCCATGTGGAGATCTGGAGTCCTTGGCCCAAGGGAGAAACAAACAATACAGAGGGTAGGAAGAAGGCTGACATACCTTACTTTACTCTGTATCTGTCACTTTTGGAAGCCACGTGTCAAGTATATGGAAACCTCATATTACAACACAACTGACTGCCCCCTATGCTGGTGCACACCTGTAGTCCCAGAGACTCAGGAGGCTGAGTGCGGAGGCTCATTTGGGACTAGGCATTTGAAGCTGTACTGCACTGTGATCATGCCTCTGAATAGCCACTGCACCCCATCCTGGGCAACACAGCAACACGGTGACTCCAAGGAAGAAGAAAAACACAACTGGCAATTATTTCTCTAAAGAGCTGGTAAGTTTTGATTCTACTGCCTCTTTGCTTCATCTATGCTCCGAAATCATTTTCTGTGATTTCTTTGTTTTCACAGCAGCTCAAAATACAGTATCCAGGTGCAAACTGGATTTTCCTTTCCTCATTTTATGACTCTGATGGGAACCTGTGTTCCCTACTGACACATACAATTTGGTTAGGCTCTTCAAAGCACAAAGTTAGCTCTAGATTATGGGGCCCTGAGGTGTCTGAAATACTATGATTTGTCTGGGAAAAATATTGTAGATCATAAAAAGTCAACAAGAAAACAAAGTCATGAGGTACACATAAAAGTTTCCCTTCCAGCTTCCCATCATGGATGGGGGCTGTTCTGGTAATTGGAGAAGAAATGGTATCGAATCAGATTGAGATTGGAAAACATTGAGCAGGACCTCATTCCCCAGTCCCATGCCCAATCATGAAGACTTTTCCAGGGGTACCCAATACCACTGTGGTCAGTTTTTTATCTCCAGCGAATACTCAGCTTTCCAACCCAGCTTCCCCGACCCAGTGGTCAGACACTCCAAGTGATACGTGGGAGCTGGGCACCATTTCCCATCACGTGGGTACCTCCTCTCTCCATCTCTGGAAACCCAGCTCTCCCAGGGAGAGGCTGTTTGCTTCTCCCTTTCAACCCAGAGCCCACCCCTTTGAGATAATCCAAGTGTACATCCTGGATTGAACTAGGCATTAAAAAATCAAAAGCCACCTTAACTCTGCCACTGGGCGAGGAAGGCCTTACTTTGGCTGCCAGAAGCCTAGCCCCTCTTTGAGAAGGGGGAAGAAAAACTGCCTATTGTTCTGATGAGCTGTCAAAGAAACAAGAGCCGATTCTCAAATGGGTCATCCTGCTGATTATATTAATAGCAATCCGTTCTAACTGGGGTTTCAGGTGATTTCCATTTTCTTCAATTTCCTGTATTTTCCAACTTTCTGCAATTACTACATAATCCTCTTGTAAGCAAAGAACAACAACAACAAAATCCACCTTTATGGAACGCCTCCTCAAGCCCACAATCCCCAGCACTTTGGGAGGCCACAGTTGGTGGATGGCTTGAACTCTGGAGTTGGACACCAGTCCAGGCAACATGAGAAAACTCCATCTCTAAAAAAAAATACAAAAATTATTCAGGTGTGGTGGCATGTTCCTATAGTCCCAGCTCCTCAGGGGACTGAGGCAAAAAGACTGCTTGAGCCTAGAAGGCCAAGGCCACAGTGAGCCATGTCCACATCGAGTCATGTCCACATCACGGCACTCCAGCCTGGGTTGCAAAGGGAGACTTTGTCTTTAAAAAAAAAAAAAATTGAAAAAAAAAAAAAACAGGTTGCCCCTCCGGGAAACCTCCCAGGTGCTTCTCTTGGATGTAATCAGCTACTCTCGACCCTCAAGTGCCTGTGGTTTTCTCAATCACAGCTCTTGTCATTCTGCTTGGCTGGAGTTTCCTTGTTCTTACTCTCTCTGGTAATATCCCCAGTGCTTTTTAAGGCACCAGCACGTAAGAGATATGTCTATTGAACCAACGAAGTAAATGAATGAATACCTGGATGACTGAGGACCAGTATTACCTGCAGAACTGTATACTTTAAAAAAAAAACACCTTTTTAGTCCTATAGCAGCTCGTATCTATTCAGACAAAAGCAATTCACTGAGCCCAAGATAGTTCTCCAAAGCCCAAGACTCCATGGTAAAGTTTGAAATCTGACACTGAAAGAGTAAGAAAGACTTATTTCAAACGTTTCTGTTCCTAACCCAAACTCCTTGCTGTTTTGTGGATTAATTAATCTTTAGACATTTACTTCAAAGCATAATTGCTTTGGGCTACATAGTTCATTCCCATACTGCTACTACCCGAGATCGGGTAATTTAGAAAGAAAAGAGGTTTAATTGACTCACGGTTCTACATGGCTGGGGAGGCCTCAGGAAACTTACAATAGAGGCAAAAGGTGAAGGGGAACCACGGACCTTCTTTACATGGTAGTAGGAGAGAGCTCTTCAGGCACAGAAAATGCCAGGTGGTTTTAAAACCATCAGATCTCGTGAGAACTCACTATCAAGAAAACAGCCCGGGGGAAACCCGCCCCTGTGATCCAATCGCCTCCCTCCCTCCACACGTGGGGATTACAATTCAAGATGAGATCTGGGTGAGGACATGGAGCGAAACCGTATGAGGCTGTAATGGACTATAGCTGAGAAAGTTCCAATTTGTCCTCACCCACCATTTAAAAACACGAGCCACCCCCACGGCCAGGTTCCACTGGCATTATATGTTTTTCCCGGCTTGTTTCTTACTAGTAGAGAGCTGATGATTCAACTACCTGTCAGCAAGGGGGTTAGGGGTGCGTTGGAGGAGGGCCATGATCATCCCTACATATTTAGCTCCTTTCTTTCACTGACTTTACGGGTGCAAGAGAGCCCTCTTGTACCCCAGCCATTCATTTCCTAACTTTTCTCTTTCCTGTAATAGGAGGACAAAGCTTCCATTCCAAGATAAAAGATAGGGTGAGTCCTGCACACTCACCCCAGGGAAAAAGGACATGGCCTAACAGCCATACCAGGGTTTAAATGGTGTCCTACAGACCCTGGAAGGAGCCTAGGAGGACTTAAGTCCACCTTTGACTCCCTCCCAATTTTGCCCAGAGCTTGCCTAGCTTTTGCACCACATGCAGGCTATTTAAATAATGGTGAGTTTGGATTTCTATCAGGGCTTTCTACCTGGTTCCCTTTCCTCTAACACTGTCCTGCAAGGAACGCGACTGAGCAGCCTGATTCGGGACACAGAGCTCGGAACAGCACAAATGCAAAAGAGGACTGGCAAAGGGGGAAACTGTGCTTTTCTGTTTTGGGAAACCTGCTGACATAGGGAATGCTTCTGTTTTTCTGCAGAAATGCTGCCTTCAGTGGACAAAATTCAGCCACAATCAAGCTAATTGAATGCACAAATGTAATATTTTTCCAGGGCACCTCCAATTTAATGCTTGATGAAATTGTGTCTTTCGCATATATTTACAAAAGCTTTTCTTCATCCAGAAATGTCTGTTAAAATTGCTTATAGATGCTGAGATAGCAAATCACTCTTCTAATGTAATGAGATAAGTCATCTCTATAAACTTTGCTTGCTCAAATGTACTCGCATAAAAGAAATCAGGCTACAAGCTTTTTTCAATAAATAGAATGAACAACTAGAACTTGATGGCTATAGCATGTTCTGCCTCATTGCTAAGGGATGTTTAAAATTGCTCGCAATCTCTCTCTCTCTCTCTCTCCTGCAGCAGAGTTTTCATTTTGGCAGTTGATGGAAAAAGGAGGTCAAATAAACCGATGTGGATGAGAAGCCAAAGCTGTTTGTCAAAACACAGGGAGAGGTCTGGAGACGGGAGTCGTTTAAAGACTAAAATTGATTTAAAAGATTTCTGTCCCCAAATCATTTTTCTTGCTAAATGTAGCCATTTTGTGAGCCTGGTTTTCCCTGCCTTAGCTATCTTTACTAATAATTTATACCATGGGAACTTCACATACTGGGGAAGATTCATACACAGAGCCATTTGTGCATAGCCCAGTAAAACTGGTCTGAAGATCAACAGTCCATGGAAGTCAAAACCTTTAGGGGCTCACCCATTTGTTTCTAAGTAAGATTTGTCTTTTTTTTTTTTTTTTTTTTTTTAGGCGGAGTTTTGCTCTTGTTGCTCAGGCTGGAGTGCAGTGACATAATCTCAGTTCACCGCAACCTCCACCTCCCAAGTTCAAGCGATTCTCCTGCCTCAGGCTCCTGAGTAGCTGGGATTACAGGCATGCGCCACCATGCCTGGCTAATTTTTTTTGCATTTGTAGTACAGATGGGATTTCTCCATGTTGGTCAGGCTGGTCTCCAACTCCCGACCTCAGGTGATCCACCCGCCTCGGCCTCCCAAAGTGCTGGAATTACAGGCATGAGCCACCACACCCAGCCTGTCTTCTTTTTAATCTGGAAGGCAACTCTGTAGCAAAAGGCCAAATAGGCCATCTCACACATACCTAGGGACACAATTCAGAGCTGTCATGTATGGCTGCTCAGGTTGTACACTGCACAACACCAAGGGCGATACCATTCACATAGACTATAACAGGATGAGTATTCTCTGGGGTTGTTTAACATGATGGCCCTGCCCAGCCCCACCAAGGCAGGGAGGAAAAATCATGTTCTGGATCACAGTGTTATAGTGCAGTAAGTTTTCATAGCTACATTGCATCAATTACCTTTTATTCCTCAAAGAATCAAACCAAAGTTCTTGGTACCAACTCACAGCCTGCCTGGTCCCCTTTTCCTTCTCTTTGTAAAGTAAAATTGCTGAGAAGAATAGTCAAACCTCCAGATGGTTCTCTTTATTCGAGAAATGGTTTGGACATCGTGACAGAGGAGGACAGGCTGAAACCCAGAAGAAAATGGGACCAAATTCCAAGCCTGGCTGTGAGTTTCAGAAAACACTGTGCTTCCGTTGCTTTGTACGGACGAAAGGCAATAGACAGTGTTTGAAACAGTTCTCCAAGCACCTTTCCTATGCTGGCCTGTCTTTTGGATTTTCCCATATACCTGCTTCCCACACACTGTCGTGGGCACAGTGGGGACATACACGTCCCCACATTCACCCCATGGCCTTGCCTTCTCCACACCACTGTTCCCTTTGCAGCCTGAAACACACTTAAGATTGAGGGTTAACAATGTCAAAATATTTCCTGATCTGAAACATAGCTCCTGACAGCCTCTGCCCAGCCCTGTCAATTCTGAGTTCAGTATGAGTTGGGGTTAATGAGAAAGGTCCTGCTTCTTAGGCAGTTCCTTCAACGCTGCCCCAAGCACACAGAACAGTATATTCTGAGATTTGGGACGTCTATTCTAATATGCATAGGCAGGACACATTTGATAAAACACCTGATTTTTGCATAACCTGCTTTTTAAGGACTATCATCTCAGGGCACTTACAGGTACGTTATGGGCCACTAGTGACCGAAGAGCCGTGCTCCATCCGAATTTCCATCTGAAGTTTGCCAAAGGGCCAAAATAGCAAGCCAATCAGCTCACAGATGTATTTGGTTTGGTCAGTGCCATGTTGTTGCAACTGTTGTTTCCATTGAATTTGAATTCAAGCAAGGCAGGCATTCCCCATTTTCCCCAGACTCCCCACTTCTGTCCAGCCTGCCCATTTCATACACTCATTTCCATAATCCACCTAGTCCCTGCAGACAACTGAGTGGACCCTGCATCAGCCAAGTGCCAAAAATCAGTAGTTGACACACCCTCTTCTGAGGAGAAGGGTTGGAGGGAGTTGTCTACTTCCCCTTCCTCCCAGCCCTACACCCTGCTTAGGGGGAGCACTTGTATCAAAAGGAATCTGCAGCCTGGGAACGGCACCTTCACATTTGTGAACACAGACAGATACATAAATATGTATACATGCTTACACAGTCTATCCATGAAAATGTACTGGAAACCAGGTGGCTCCACTGGCTGGTGCGGGAGACACATAACTTTCACTGTAGAGAAAAAAGTCTCTGAATGAACTTTTTGACAGGTGTACCATTGTATGAGCAACCTGTCATTCATTCCCAGACCCCTAAGATCCTGCATGGAGTGCTACCTCCCAGCTATAAAACCTTACCGTAGGTTTTAGGCTGCAGCTCAAATGGTTCCTTTCTCTGTCATCTTTCTCAATCCTCCCAGTCAAAAGCAATTCCTTCTCCGTGCTTCCCGTCTGCTTGTGTTGGGTCTCCTTTGCGAGAACGCTGTAGCCTGCCCCACCCTGCCCCACTGCTTTCCCCGGTGTGTGGCTGCCCGATACTTGTTTTCAGCTCATTAACCTGTAGAAAGATAAGCAGATGAGGGGTCCCTCTAGGATCCCTTTTCTCCCCAGTAGGTCCTCTCCTGCCCTGGGCACACACTGCTGCCCAACAGAACTTTCTATAGTAATGGAAATGTTCCCTACCTGTGCTGTCCAGACGTACTAGCTGCTGACCGCTTGTGAATGCTGACCATTCAAAATGTGGGTTGTGTGACTGAGGAACTGAATGTTTTATTTTATTTCATTTAAATATAACTTAAATAACGACACCTGGATAGGGGCAACCATGCCGTACAGCTCAGTCCTAGAACTTTCTCCCCGGAGGGACAGCCTCACCATCCCAACAGCACAACCCCAAGCACGTTTAATTTTCAAACAATTAAACTGAAAGCAGGGCCAGAGAGCACTTGTTTCTAAAGTACAAATTCAGTTTATTCAACTGTTTATGACACAGTACACAGGAGGCAAAGTGTTTCACATCACAGACTTCACTTCCAACTCCTTGGAATGTTCATTTCTTTGGCTTACGGGAGAGACTAGACAGGAAAGCCAGGCAATGCTTAGGCAACTAGAAAGAGGGTGGGGGCAATGCTAACGTCATCCTCACAGGGACGGCCATAGGGACTGTTAGTCGCAAGCTGGTTTTCTAGACCTGTTAGCTGGAAGCATAGGGAGCACCATTCCTGGATGCTCACACCGCGTCGGGCTTCAGTCATCTCCACCACACAGGTACAGCAGCGCTTTCTGGTAGTCACCCTTAGTGTCTTGCTGCAAATGGCCCAGGAGAAAAAAGAAACACAGCATCATAAAAAAGCCCAAAGTAGCAGCTCAATGTTCAACGAGGCCTCTCCCAGGACAAAGACAAGACTCTGCAGGAGAGATGCCTTGAACCATTGCCCTAGAACCCTCTGGGAGTATGGTCAGAGGAGGTGCTGAGGAAGACATTCAAGTCTCCATAGGACTGTGGCATGGAGGGAATGCCAGGTGCTGAAGACTAATAAAGACCAGTGACCAGGGCTGTTCTTACCACAGCAAGGTCCTGCCAACACCCCACCTTTCCTCTCTCATCCTCACCCTTCTACAGAGAACAGGGTACTTTCCTACCTCACTCTGCTACTTCCTGCATTCTTAAGGTCAAGTGGACACAAGCTGGTGAGATGAGGAACAACTGCTAAGAGTCTAAACAGTCCTTTGACTTTAAACATGTACCCTAATAAACCTGTCTATAGAAAACCCAGCTCTAACTTCATATTTGGTAACCATGGGCTTGCCCTGGGACATTTCAGGAACTTTTAGAAAGGGGAATTGCAATGGCTGTCTGAAATCCACACAGTGCTACCACTGTGAATGCGATCACTTCCTTACATGCAAATGCACCAGCACGCCAAAACAGACAGAGGCTAAAATTGACTGGAGAGATGGGAGTGAGTAACTGAACGTTGTCAGGCCTATCCCAGAGGATTTTTCAAGGAATAAACGCATAATAAACATTAAATGTAATTGATCTTCCAAGTCTCTTCAGGATGTTAGCAAGCCTTGCAGGATCATTGTCATGAACACCAACAATCATTGTAGAGTAACAGCTGTGAAAAATATAAAACATCTGCCTGATTCTATAAAGTCCAGGACAAATCACAAATGGTACTTTCAAAGTAAATCCCTGACGGCTGCTGACCAGCATCTCTTCCCCAGAGAGTTAGAAAACAGAAAATCACCATTCTATCATCATTCTGCCAGGCCACCTGCTGGGGCCCAGAGTGCTCTGGATGGCAGGGCAGGCTGACACCGCCCCTCAGGCTTACCTGGATGTAATAGTACAGCGACTTGCCGTACTTTCTCTTGAATTCAGACCTAATTTTCAACATGTCCACTTCACTGCGGGAGACCATGATTCTGATCAGGACCTTATCTCGAGTCCCCTTGCCCTGAAAATCAAGTTGATATTCCAAGTTACATACACTGAGAATGTTATCATTAAAGAAACAGTCTAAAGGTTAAGCATCCCTGATCTGAAAATCTGAAACCTAAAATGCTCCAAACTCCAAAACTTCTGCAGTGCCAACATGATGCCACAATGAAAAATTCCACATATAAGAACACAAACTGTTTCATGCACAAAATTATCAAAAGCATTGTATAAAATTACCTTTAGGGTATGAGTGTAAGGGCTACATAAAACACAAATGCATCTCCAGTTTAGACTTGGGTCCCATTCCTAAAATATTTCATTATATGTATGCAAATATTCCAACATCAAAAATAAATCTGAAATCCAAAACATTCCTGGTTTCAAGCATTTCAGATAAGAGACATTAGGGCACAGTGTACACTACCTGGGTGATGACTACACCAAAATCTCAAAAATCACCACTAAAGAACTTTCATGTAATCAAACACCACTTGTTCCCCAAAAACCTATAAAAAGGAAAGACAGAGAGAAAAGAAAGAGAGAAAAAGAGAAAGGAAAAAAAAAAAGAGAAAGAAAGGCAGGCAGGCCGGGAGGGAGGGAGGAAGCGATCGAGGGAGGGAAGGAGCAAAGGAGGGAAGGAGTAAGTGAGCAAGGGAGGGAAGGAACGAGGAAGGGAGTGAGGGAACAAGGGAGAGAGGCAGTGAAGGAATGAGGGAGGGAGGGAGGGAGTGAAGAAGCGAGGGAGGGAGGGAAGGAGAAAGGGAGGGAGGGAGGGAGGGAGGGAAGGAACCAGGGAGGGAGGGAGGGAGCGAGGAAGAAAGAAAAGAAGAGAAGAGAAAAGAAAAGAACTAAGAGTATCTGGGAATTCCAAACACACCAGGCTGTAGTCAGCACAGACTCCCACTCTGTGCCATCATTCAATAAATGTATACTGAGCACCTACTACCACAAGGCTCCGTTCAAGCAGTCTGAGCTTCCATATGTAACAAGAGGTTCCTGACTCTTGCAGGCTTAGAGGGGACATGCTAATACATTTCTATCATCGCTCTGCGCCATTTTGAATGATACGTGCAATAAAGACCACTGAGTTTACTTCCAGAGCATCAGACCAGAGGCACTGAGGGGTGCCATTTGATATGGAACTCAAAGACAGATGGCAGAGGCAGGGCGGACAAGGGAGATGGTCAGAAGGAAAAAACAAAAGCCCAGAAGCCAGAAAACACATGGCACATCTGAGGTGTAGAAAAGGGCATGGGTCTATGGGAAGAGCTGGTTCGTGGAAGGGAGAGTTGTGGGGCTGTCTTTGGAGTCTGACAGACCCAGGTTCAAATCTGGCTGTGTAACTTCAAGCAGGTTGAGGCCTTCTGAGCCCCGTCTCTGCATTTATAAAGAAGACAATCATATAAGCCTCAGACTTGTTCTGCAATGATTTAAGGTGAAACAGTAGCACATGTCTACTGTACAGTGGGTGCTTAATAATCGCTCCCTTCCTCACTTATCTTGACTCTGGGGCTACCAGGAAGAAACCACCGAGAAACCGGAGCAGGAATCAGACACAATGACCACGTCGCATTTTCTCTCTCCCACGGCACTTAACTTTCTGCCTGAACACAAATACATGCTCAAGCAGCTGAGAGAGAGACCAATTTGTGGTTCTCTCACCTGTCAAATACAACCACAGATGACTTGTGTGCTCCTGCCCCCAGATAGTGGGGTCCCTTCCTCCATCCATGAGCTGAGGAGACTCAGTTTGGGGCACAGAAGACAAGCAGAGCGTGGGAACACAGCTCTCTCAGCCAGCTGCCCTTACCTTCATGGAGTCGTACAGCCGATCGGCAAAATACAGGGGCTTGTTCTGAATGCACTGGACTGTGGAGAGAAGAAAGGGAGTCAGAGCTGCAGCTCCTCCTGCCTCTCCTCTGCCAGTGGGAGAGGATGCCCTGACCCTGGGCCACAAACCGGAAGTGACCTGATACAATGGAAACGGGCTGCAAAGTGGGACAGGCTAGGGGAATCCTAGAAATCCTCTGCAATACTGAGTTCCACCACGGTTTCAAACCAGGGGACTCTGAGACCTGTGGAACCCTAGAGCATATGTGAGTTTCCTCAATACACCCCTCTCTTCTCCTGTTCTCTGACTCCTCCCTGGCAACAATCTGTTACCAAGTTAGGCTTTTTCTCAGTTTTACATTCTTAAACCTATACAACTAAGACTGTAAAACTATGCAAAGCATGCACAGAAGCCACACCTCCCAAACACACTGGAATTAAGAGGATGGCCACCTGTCACTTCTGCTCCAGCACTGTCCGCTGAAACCTGACGTCTACCAGGAATGGTGGCCACGCTTGCTTACCCAGGTTCAGGAAGGCATTTTCCAGGTCTCCTTTAACCTCTTTCCTGATGCTCTCCAACATGTCGTAAGGGCTGTAGCTTTTGTACCTATCAAATACTGCGGAAAACCAACGGAGAGTTATCAGATCAGAGCCGCTGGTCAAAGCTGTCAATCATCACCCATCTAGTTTTATGCACCATGATTTTTTCAAAAATTGAGGATGATCATAGCATCCTAGGGTATTAGAGGTTGCCATGGTGACCAGAGCTGACATCGCACGAGTTTGTCCTGGGACAGCCATACCATGCACCTGTCCTGAATGGCATTGCCCAGGCCACGTATTTTGACCACGTCTATCTCCCCTGAGTGGAACCCATTCCATCTGGAAACCACAGGAAACAGCACAAAGCGTGCAGCAAAGTCCACTACTTCAACAAATAAGGCAAGATAAAATGGTCATCAGACAAGAAAGAGCTGCAAGCTACAACACCAAACGCAGCAACTATTTGCAAGAGAAAAGAATCCAGAATGGGAGAGAAAGGCGAATGTACCCGGTGAGGGAAAACGGGTGAGCCTATGAGAGTGCGAAGTGGAGAGAGGACCTCATTTTGGCAGACTCAACCCCAACACGGACATCCACCCGGCCGCCCCAGAGCCCCAAGGCACTGAGACACCCTCAGCACAGCGCCCACCTTTCTGGAGGTGGCACACGCTCCGCTCAGTCATGATGCTGATCCACTTGGGAACATCAGTTCCTTTCCTCTTCACTCCAGCGTCATAGAGATCCTACAAGTACAACCAACCAGAAGTTAACTACGCAATCCAGCATAAGGTCATAGAAACTGTCATGTCAAAAAACAAAAAAGCTACACACTCAAAATGCCCAACGGGGAAGAATGATTATACTACACACATGGGCAGAGATGTACTATTTAGACATACTTAGTCACAAGCAGTCTTCCTTAGGCACAAATGGATACAATATGAGACTGCAAATAGTTCATGAGGTCTGCGATTATAGTCTCCTTCCTTGAATAAGAAAGGAAGGACCAAGAGCTTTTATTCATATACAGAAGGACAAGTCAATGTTCTTGAGCACATCTGACCCTCCTCCCTTTGGGCACATTTAGGGGCAGATAAGCTAGTCAACGTTTACTGGACAGCTACGGTCAGGCTCCCATTCCCAAGCTTCTCAGAGACTCAGGGAGTGATGGAGCTGGAAAAGGAGCCCGTGCCATCTCATTTTCAGTTTCTGGAACATTCAGGGGCTATAAGTAGTCCTTAACAATGGCAGAAAGGGCAAGAGGAAGACAGGCTCACACAGGGTAGGTATTCATTCCGTGATCTTCCACCATCTGGGAACTGCAAAACCCAACTTCTATTATTTTATTTAAAAGCCTTCTCTACTACCTTCTAGAAGTGTTGTGTGGAATATATTCAATTTAAAACTAACATGAATTTAATTTTTTTCTGCAGCTTTTATGACTTACTCTGAGGTAACTGTTGACCCTTGAGTAAGAAATAGAGTTCACAACAGTCTGAATAAGCTTAACAAATAGTTCTCAGAGATTATCGAACTAGAACTGGCATAAGTTTTATTCAGCCAGAAAAGGACAGGTCTCTCCTGGCCTCCTTTTTCCCCCAGAATGAGCTGTAGGCCATCCTGTCCCTGGCTGTATCTTTTCCACTTTCTTCTGCTTCCCACCTGCCTGCCTGATAAGTGTACACAGCCACATCACACTCTGCAGAGCAAGCAAAGCCTGAATGAGCATATATGAGTCAGGTATTGACTCTATAAGTAATGCCAGCATCATAAGAGAATATCTCTAATAAACATTGCTCTCAGACTACAGTGGGTTTAAAATATGGCCAGAAATTCTTTGATATTCCTCCCTTCCAAAGGAGGAGCCTAATCCCCTCCCAGTGAGTGTGGGCTAGACTCAATGACTCACTTTTAATGAAGAGTATGATAGCAGTGCAGGGTGGGACACCTGAGATTAGGTCATAAAAGACACTGCGGCTTCCTCTTTGCTTTCTCTCAGATTCCTTGCTCTGGGGAGAGCTGGCTGCCATGTTGTAAGGATGCTCAAGCAACCCCATGGAGAGGCATATGTGGAGCGTATCAAATGTCTCCTACCAAATGGTCACGTTGAGTGCACAATCTTGGAAGCAGGTCCTCCCTTTCTCCCCAACCACAATGAAGCAGTAAGCCGTCCGGTCCCTGGCTGTGTCTTCTCCACCTTCTTCTGCTTCCCACCTGCCTGCCTGATTGGTGTGCACAGCCACATCACACTCTGCAGAAACTGGTGACAGCAGTGCACGGTAGGACTCCTGAGATTAGGTCGTAAAAGATGCGATGGCTTCCTCCTTGCTTTCTCTCAGACTGCCTGCTCTGGGGAAAGCCGGCTGCCATGTTGTGAGGATGCTCAAGCAACCCTACTCAAGAGACCCTGAGCCAGAACCACTGCACTAAGCCACTCCTCAATTCCTGACACACAGAAACTGAAAAATAATACATGTTTGTTGTTTTAAGTCAGAGAGTTTGGAAATCATTTGTTACACAGGGTTAAATTACTATACAGACTATCCAGAGACTTACCAGAAAACAGAATCTTAAACCAAAAAGCTCAGCACTTACCCGGGCATCTTGGTCAATCAGTTCATAATCAATGACAGAGCCATCCTCCGCTCTTCTGCCCTATGAGGGGGGGAGAAAAGAACTTCAAATCCATTTCTTTGTGTATTTTAAAACTGAAAATGTTTTCTCCCCAGTCCATGTAAGCCATTACTTAATTTTCTAAAGAAGTATCCACCTAAGATTTTTCTTACTTTGAAACCTAGACCAGCCAAGGAGTGGTAAAATCATTGAGCAAGGAAGTGGGTGCTGTGCCTCTCCATCAACAACCCCCTCCCTGGTACCCAGTCCTGGCCTACACACCTTATAGAATCCCTTTCCCCATCCCCCACAAAAAGCTGGCAAGATTTAGCTCTTTCCTTCAGCAAGCTTGCAATGCAGATGGAGGAATAAGCAGAAACAAATGTACAGCAGCCAGGGAACCTACGGCACTATGAAGACACGAAATCGAGAAGGAGGAAGAACTCTCAGGGAGCAGAGTCAGCAAACGGTGTGAACTATGGGGCCGGGCTGAAGCTGAAACTTCAAGGGCCAGTCAGATGCAGCTAGCCAAGAGGAGAGGGAGAGCCAGACGGCACACGAGGGCCAGCACAGGCGCAGCGGAGCACGCTCCCAGGTAAGTAAGGAGCTGCCCTGTCAGAGTAGAGCTGAACAGCAGAGAATCCTAGCAGAGAAGATGCAGGGAGGGTATAGAGGACTTTTCCTAGCAGTTAAGAGTTTACAATGGATGCAGCGGAAATGGGGTTTGAACAGGGGAGTAACGTGGTGAAAGTGTATTTCACAGAGATCCATGAACGGCGGTACATGGGGGAGGTGGGAGCGAAGAGAGGAGCCAGGGACAACAGCACAGGAGCTGCTGCAGTAATGCAGATGTGAGTGGGCCAGAGGCAGCATACTGTCTGCCACTTGTCATCAGGGTTCCCAGAGAAAACAATCTCTCGTCCCTCCCCTGGCACATAAGCATTAAGCGACACACCAGCCAGAATTAGGGATTCACGGGGGAAGCGCCCTTTCCTCCATGTTAATGTGTTAACATTAGCAATCGGCTCGACAAAGACAACTTCACTCCAGACAAAGGACTACATGGGCAAATTCTCCCATGAGAAGTGAAGACAAGAAAAAGAAACAAGGAGGTCACTTCCCACTGGGTCCTGCATGACCACAGAGAGCGGCAAAGTGACCTTCCCTAAGTCACACAACCAAGGCTCTGGCATGTAAATCCAGGCCAGGACTTGAGAGCTGCCCAACCCTCCTCTTGCTCCCAAAGTCCACTTGTCCATGAGGTTTTGCAGGATAAGAAATCCTATTATACAAAATTGACAACTCTGCAGTGACAGTGCAAACCCACTGTCGAAAATGCAGCTGAATTTCTGATGCAGGCACAGGGGATTTACTTAATTCACTCCAAGTCTAAAATGAGGTATGTGACTTGCCTTGGGAGGAAGCAAGGGCAAAGAAAGAACCCGGGAAACCAACCTTTGCCAGGGCAACCATCAGCTTGCGGAAGTCACCAGATGTATCCGAAATAATGTCCTTCTCCAGATCAGTCTTGTACACTTGGAAAAAATATATCTGGTTTTATGCTTTCTGCCTGTGAAGCCAACCACCCACCCCAATTTCCCATTTCCCACTAAGACTCTGAAAAGCAGAACACTATGTCAGCTGAATATATCCATTCTTCTTAACCCTCAATGGACAAAGGATTCACTAGAATGATTTTCACCCTCATGAAATCAGAGCCAGAGTTATTATCCATGACAAGGGGCAGCAGGGATAGATCGAATCAGGGATCCTCGGGCTCACCTTTGACCAGTAACCTCTTGGGTAAATACTGGCTTCTAGCCCTCCTGGCTGTGAATACTCATGAACATCAAAAAAATTGGAGGGCTACACACACACACACACACAAACACACAAACACACACACACAATTGTGCTTTACTGTCCACTGAGAAAATGCACAAAGGCAAAAAGTACTAAGAAATAATGCTTTTGAATAAAATTATATTTCAATAGTCAAAACAGCATCCATATTGAAATACAGTAACTAGAGAAGAACTGTTATGTTCCTAGTACAAAGAAAAAAATAAATGTGTGAGGTGATGGATATCCCAATTACCCTGACTTGATAATTACATACTACATGTACCAAAGTATCACATGTATCCCCAAAATATGTACAACTATGATATATTAACTTTAAAAAGTAAAAGAACAGAAATGCAGTAGCAACGTAAGCTGCGTGTTTATTCCACTCATAGCCTTCTATACTGTTTAGTGTGCACAGGTCCACAGCGGCTTCTTGATGTGATTCTTCAGTTACCCACAGTCCAGAGTCGGGAACCTCTTGAGCAGAGACTGAACAGCACCCAATCAATGGAATCCATATATAATACTTGCTACTTCTCCTCATCAGGTCTTTTTTAAAAATAAATTTTGTTTTCTCTCCTTTCCCTCCTGTCTACCCTTCTTCTAACACGGAAGTTCCAGTGTCATGTAATAATCAAAACGCTGGCAATGAGGAGGTGAAAGAGAGAAACTTGGGGCCACAGCCAACCCCGCCTGCATGGTCAAGATGGCAGGCACTTCAGCACATCAACAATCCAGGCATCTTAGCCCGAGCACTCAC
This sequence comes from Cacajao melanocephalus, assembly GCA_963573385.1. Classification (NCBI taxonomy): domain Eukaryota; kingdom Metazoa; phylum Chordata; class Mammalia; order Primates; family Pitheciidae; genus Cacajao; species Cacajao melanocephalus. Next base: position 58,499 of record CAUYLG010076686.1, read on the forward strand.
CCTGGTGGCCATGACAGAGTCACAGAAATTGGGCTGAGAGGATGAATCACAGAAATCAAGCTACTCACTTTCCTTATAGACTCTGTTAATTTCCTGCAGCTCCTGGTTGGTTCTGGAGCAGATGATCTCAATGAGGGAGTCCTCATCAGTTCCCAGCCCCTGTGAACCAGGAAGCATGAACATTATCAGGGAAAGGCTTCCCCACCATTAGCCTACTTCTCGGATCTCCACCAACTAAATTGTAAATATGGACTGGGTCTGTTAGCATCCTGCTTTCTACATTCCTACTGAAGAATCTACACTCTGTCCCTTAGCACAAAGTGACGGCATTTTCTGTTCCTTTAAAAAATGCTTCACCAGAGCACAAGATGGTGTAATTGGCATGGCTGAGTTCAACTGTTAATATGTTTTTTTAAAAAAGTAGTGAATGGGAAGAGGCAGCAATAGAATATGCAAACTGTTAAAAGTGGCAATTGCCTTTTGCTGTGGGTATGTATATAGAGCAACTTTTTCTTACTAGTTTTCACTTTCTACAATAACCACCCACTATATTAGCAGATGAGAATTTTCTTTGTTAAACAATGCTTCTCGCTAATTTAAAATAAAGGAATATAGAAAGTTTATGTTGTCACTTGCAGCCAGCATTGTTAGAGTAAGTCTTTTTACCAGGCAAAGGTATAGAAAAAATTTTTAGCTTCATCTCTTTGAAATGTAAAATTGGGTTAATGTTAAAAATTTCATTCCTGTCCTTCCATTTTTGCTTGATAATTATGCATTCTTCAGGCGTTTTAGAGAAGCAAAAAGAAATAACGAAGTGCCAAATAAACCTAGACACCAACACTTTATTAAGGAATAAGAATTTGATGGGTGATGTATTCAAATTTAATATACACACTTTTGAGCATGCCAGATAGCTTGAAAGGACTCAATGAAACATGTATTTCAAAGCTGGCTTCATGATCAAAGTCAAGATTTAGTAATCAGGATTCTTTAATACTTGTCTTTCCGAATATGGAAATATCACTTTGAACTAAGTAGAATTACAACTGTTTAAAATGTAAATCAATTATAAGGTGTTAATACAATAAGAAACTTATCCACATGAAAAGTGTGTCAGCTATTAATTAAACTTATTAGAGGTTATATGCCCCTGAAAAAATAGTTTGTATAATATAAGCTAAGCCTCGGGTTAATGGTTAATTTTGAATTTTATTCTTCATCTAATCTTTGAGCCAATGGCTCTTCTTTCAGAGTTTTTAATCGTGATTTGTAGAGGTTCCAGCAAAGCCAAAAAATTCTCCCCTTGTTAGCAAAAGGTCCATCCAGCATTCTATACAAATGTTATTAAATGACTACCGACCATCTTTGAATATTTTTAAGGAAATGCAGTTGTTCAATCTCAAGGATGATAGAAATACAGTCTAAAAATAACACACATTGGGAGAAATGCTATATCCTGACATTGTAGAATTGCGAGACAGGCAGGATAATGTAAGATGTGTTTCCTGCCATCACTGATATACCAGTGTTAACATCTGAGAATTCTAATAGTGGTTTTTACATCTACATTCAAAGGTGACCTTGACAATTTCCAAAGCCTGGCCCAAGCTCTCCACAGACTGTCCACAATTCCTAGCACAAGGGCAAATTCTACTGTAACATATGGCAGATACTGCCACTGGTACTGCCAGAAGTCAAAACAGATTTTTTTTTCTAAAAGCATAGTTCAGTTAATGTCACTTCAAGCTTTATGGATTTTGGAAGGGTACTCAACTGTGATAGCTAATGGAAGAGCTGGCACAGGGTCAAAGCTTCAACAGTTAAAGCACCTTCCACTGGGCCAATTACACAGATTACAACAGTGACTGACAGCTCAAAAAGGTCTGTTTCAAGTCACTAATACCTAGTAATAGATACCAGTAAAGTCACACAAATCATAACTAAATAGATTCTTGACGAAAATAAGATAAACTGATCTGGAGTCTGGATGGTCAGAAGAAACCTAGGAGAGGCTGACTCATCCCTGCCTCCAAAGGTCCACAGACTCGGCTTTCAGGAGTGCTATTTTTATCAAGTGGGATCATGAAATGTTGTTGACATTTTATCATTCTTCAGGACGTCTTTTCCACAGTACAGCCTACCTAGGAAACTCGGACAAGTCCGCTCAAATAAACTGAGCACAGCCTGGGCTAAGCTAAAGATCTGAAGGAAGAAAGAGATTTAACAGCAAATCTTACAGCAGTCCTGAGCTATCAAGTTCAGGGCTCTGGAGACGCCCAGTGTCCGAAGCAGCCTCACTGTTGTGTTCTCTGGGGAAAGGATGACGACTGAACTGTGACATTAGCTCTGGTGACAGGCTTACAGCTCAGACTGTTCATAATTCAGGAACAGTGGCATCAGAGAAAAAAACAGACTCAGAATAAAAATCAGACATATGGCTTCCCCCCTACAGCAGAGCCTTTACCCATCTTAATCAGCAGAGGGCAGTGTCGGACTGTTCAAAGTGCTGCAGACACACTACGAAAAGGGTCCACATGCGTTGCAGTAACATGCATTTATGTGTGTGCATCTATTACATTTATATAAGACTTGATGGTTTTAGGTATGCACAAAGTTCAGGAGGTTTCTAGTCCAGAATTTTTTACTCAATTTAACCTAAAATTCCAGGTTCAAAATAACTTTGCAAAAGAAAAACAAAAAAGACAATGTGCAATGAGACTTCACAGTTACCTTCACACGGGTACAATCTGGGTACGATTCATCATCCGAAATTACCCCTTATGTGCACTATGATGTTCTGTTTCTGCCCAAAGTTGAAACAAACAATGGTACTGACAGAGAGAATATGGGAGGAAGAAACACCCACGAAAGGATGGGCAGAATTTGCAAGCTTCACTTAACAAAAGCTATGAGGTTTTTTCTTGCCTTAATATCACTACATATCTTTTTAAAGGAGGAAGTGTAATCAAGGAAGTAGTTTTCCCAAATGGTATTCCAATTGCCCAGGTGCTGAGTAGTAGCAGCTGGTAACTGACTTCTCAGCATCATGAAATTTCTTTACAGTCTTAAAACAAGTAATTGAAATATTTTTGGTACAAATCCTGAGACGTATAGCTTCAGTTCATTTTTAAAAAATGGTTCCAAATGAGAATTTAACAAAACTGAAAATCACCAAATTATACTCAGAAAGCTGTAATTCACAAAATTAATAGCAGATCTGACAGAGATGACATCTCACACGCATTTACCTTCATGGAAGCTTTTAGCTCAGAAGCGTCATACTGAGCAGGTGTCTTCAATAGGCCTAAAATCACCGTCTCCAGGTGGCCAGATAAGGCTGACTTCAGTGCTGATGCAAGTTCCTTAAAGAAAACAGGCAATCATGAGTAAAGTTTTTTTTTTTTTTTTTACTTTAAAACTGGTGAGTAAAACAAAAGTAAAAGGGATCTGTTTGTGAAGCAGGTTGTGAGTCTGACCACTCCAGAGTCTTGGGTCAAACGCCATCAACTGCATTCCTTTCAACAGACCCAGATCTCAGAAACATAAACATCAGGCTTTGCTTTAAAGAAATTCCTTAAAATCCTAGTTAATTTTGCCTTCTTCCCAGGTCAATAAAAGGAAACTGGATTCGTATGTGATTCCTCAGAAAGCTGTGAGAGTGCAGGCACTTTGCAATATGCCTGGAAGTGGTAACACCCTGTGGAATCAGGAGGCTTTCTGAGATCAAGGCCCGTGCTAAGAAAGAGGTGTTTGAGCAGAAAGCCTCCTCCTGGGAAGCAGTCCTTGTGGCCTGCTGATACACTGTAAAAAATGTGGGAGCAGCCATTCCAGCGGCAGCTCCTCAAAGTCACCAGAAGGAATCAGAGGCCCCAACATAGTTGGAAGTGAGGTCATGAAACTTGCCTATGCAAAACACTTCATCTAATACTGACAAAATAGCTCTTTGTCCACACCAAACTGAGGCGGTATTTAATGAAAGTGAGGAGAACTAACACTCCCTAATTGGCCCCCTTGAATTCCCTGCTGCATACAATTTCTTAAGGGTTCCACTGTCACCATGAACACAAAAATTTAAGTCAGAGGTCTGGTCAGCACCCATGTATGTAGACAGACACCCCAACTCCATGTGGCTTTTAGCGATTGCTTTCCTTGGACTAAACTTTCTACAAGTCATGGCTGATGACTGAAACCTCCTACTAAAATAATGTTCTTCTTTTCACATTTTCCTCTCACTTCTCTTCTTTCTTTCTCTCCTGCTTTCTAAGAACACCCATGGCATCTACAAAGCTTAGCCCCTAGAGGTACTTGCAGGCTATGAGAGGCAATCTGCAACCTGTTTCAGAGACAACCATCTTGAATCATTCAAAGATGTCAAAAGTGTTAGAACTGACATGGATCTTAGCATCTGGCCCGAGCCTTTCCCCATCTACTTTCTCCTGCTTTCTGATGTCCTGGGAACACACAGCACTTACAAGGGGACTGTAAAAGCAATACCTCCCAATTATAACACCAGTCTCCCAGTTTGGAGCTTTGAAGTTAGGTTAACTCCAAACTTAGCCTACCCTTGACACTCCCCCTCTACCCATTCTCTGTTCAAACCTCAAATAGCATTTGGGCACCTACTGACTTCTTCCACTTCTATTCCAAACTCCTTATGGGCGTTCAACTTCCTGTTTCTCACAATATCCACCACAGAGCCCTGCACTTAACAAAAACTAAACCGAAACTCCAGAAATGTATGATAAATAAAACATAACCATTCCCTGGTTGTGTTTTATTTAGCATATGGAGAAGCCTCGCATCTGGCGTCTGCTAGAACATGAAAGAATCGTAAAAGCAGCTGTCTCTCCCAGCTCCTCTCCACTCTACTAGCTTGGCCCAGGTTCTTCAAGCTCATCACCTGGGCAGTCGCAGCCCATTTCCCTAAAGACCTCTGCAACGCAAATCTTGCTTATTTCACAAACATTGTTCTTAATTTCACAAACAGCTGATTGTTTCCCTTGAAACTCTCTCAAGTAGTTTACCTATCTTTTATAAAAGATACCTAATTCTCCTTGGCCCAAGGCTGAGAGTTGAGAATTAGCAGGACTGTGGCTGGGTGTGGTGGATCACACCTGTAATCCCAGCACTTTGGGAGGCCGGGGCAGGTGGGTCCTCTGAGGTTAAGAGTTCAAGACCATCGTAGCCAACATGGAGAAACCCCATCTCTACTAAAAATACAAAAATTAGCTATTTCTGGTGGTGGACGCCTGTAGTCCCAGCTAATCGGGAGGGTGAGGCAGGAAGATCACTTGAACTTGGCAGGTAGAGGTTGCAGTAAGCCCAGATTGCACCAATGCATGCCAGCCTGGGCAACAGAGCAAGACTCCACCTCAAAAAAAAAAAAAAAAAAAGAATTAGTAGGGTGGTGAGCTGTCCCCATAATTCTTAGGGCCTCATAATTCTGGTAGTATCTTCCCTCCAAGAGGGTATGTGAGAGCTTTGTTCTCCATATATCTAAAACTAAGACCTAGGATTTGGGTGCGGTGGTCTATGACTGTAATCCCAGCAGTTTGGGAGGCTGAAGTCAGAGAATTGTTTGAGTCTATGTGGCAGAGGTTGCAGTAAGCGGAATCACACCACTGCAATCAAGCTTGGGTGACAGAGCGAGACTCTGTCTTAAAAAAAAAAAAAAAAAAAAAAAAAGATACAGGCTTCTGTTTGTACATACACACCCAAATGTATTCCAAGACCATACTCTGTAAGTGACAGTTGAAACATCAATTTTTTTTGCATGCTGTCCAGAGATGAGCCTTCTGCTCCAATGGGAACTTGGCTCTAACAGCTCACAGACCCCTTTGGGAAGCTGGAGAAATAAAACACTCCCCACTACGCCTCACTACAGAAGATTAATATAAGTCGAGTGAAAGAAGAATTTTAATGCACATGAGATGAAAGAAGCCAGATGCTTTCCTATTTATGTCCTTTCCAACCGTTTTAGAGTGTGAGGGATTGGAGTGTAGCAAGGCTTGACCTACAAATCCCAGGCCTGGTGCTCATGTCAATCCCAAGGGCAAAAATATCTCTTCTAGAATCCTTCCAGCTCACCTCTACTGCGGCTATGAGTGAAAGCCTTAAGTCAAACGGGAGCTGCAGGAAGCCACACTTACTGCGCTGTCCAAGAATAAATCAAAAGCTTTTAATAGCAAGAAGTTAAAAATAAAGCAGCACATCCTTAAAAATAAAATTTCCTAAGACTGACAAAATAAAGGATGAACATGCGCTGCCTGTTTCTTAACCACTAGTGGACAAGCAAAGGGAAAAGCACACAAAGATCCTTTAAATAGTAGGAGCATGGCATATGAAGATAACCTTACAGACCAAATGAACTACCAACTAAGCCCACTCTTGCAAAAGTCTTAAGAATTCAAGTGCATATTTTCAAAATGAGAGGAGCTTGTTAGGATCAATACTCAGTGGAGGGTGGTGTCCTAAAATTAAATTAGAAACATCTTATCAAGAACCAGCAGAAGTCATAAAGATGAAATGAGCTGTGACATGTAGAAAACTGAGCACAGTGCCTGGCCCAAAGTAACCACCCAATAAACGATGCCTGAGGTTGTTGTTATTGTTCCCTACTCCTTTCTAACTTTCTAATCCCAGAAGTTCTCCCTCCAGGTAGCCTGGGTTGGAGGCGGGTACTGTCCTTACACAGGAGCTCCCAAGCACTCTAAAGAGAGCATGACCACCTGTGCTCTGCCTCCTCTCAGCCCAACGGTGGCATTAGACTCTCATAGGAGTGCCAATCCTATTGTGAACTACACCTGAAAGGGATTTAGGCTGTGCACTCCTCATGAAAGTCTAACGACTAATGACCTAAGGTGGAACAGTTTCATCCTGAAACCATCCCTCCCTACCCCCATCCACGGAAAAACTGTCTTCCATGAAACTGGTCTCTGCTGCCAAAACAGTTGGGGACAGCCGCTCTAAAGGCTGCGCGCACGCATGTGTGTGTGTGTGTGTGTGTGTGTGTGTGTGTGTGTGTGTGTGTAATCTAAGAGCACCCATGGCATCTACAAAGCTACACACACATGCGCAGTGACTCTTAAAAGGATTTAAGAAGAAAATCTTGGCTATCCAAGGGTCCCAATTCATGAAAAGAGAAAGCAATGCCTGAGGAAATAAAAATTCAACAAGGAAAGCTGTTCATCCCTGGAACTGCCTTTACCTTTTTGGTCCTTCTCTGGTAGGCGAAGGCAATATCCTGTCTCTGTGCATTGCTGCGGTTGGTCAAAATGTTGACAATGGTGACCTCATCCACACCTGTGAAAATACGAGTTGTTAATCGTTACTCAACCGTATACTCTAGTATTTTGAGCTTACCTAGAAGGTGTTAAACAGAATTTTTCAAACTGAAATTTATATACTGTTTTCCAAACTGAAATACCAAGACACCAAGATTTGTTCTGTCTCTTTTGTCAGCATCCTCTACCTACCCAATGCGCATACTCTCTTTCCTTTTTTCCTGAGAGCCTCAAACCTCAAGCTTAAATGGACCTTTTAAATATTTGTGGTTTAAAAACTATTTTATTCATAAATTGGTTTCTGGAATCAACAGCAGGAGGTGCATTTGTGGGGCTTTGGCAGTCAGACGGAACAACAGAGATTTAGTAGGATTTTAAATCAAGGTCCCCAAATTGCCATTTTACTCAGGATTTAATAGACAGTAACTGCAAACTGAATTAATAGAGATAATTATTTATATTTATTGCAGGATTATAGCTATATAAACAGCTAGGTATAATTTCTATAATTATAAAAACTGTCATGACAAATGAGTCAGATTTAATACAGCAGTTGTATTATAATAGCATAATTGATTAATAAAATCATACTTATTGAAGACAAAATTGTTCTATAAGGAAAGTAAACGTTCCACTGCTTTTAATCCTCAATAGGCAATTTTAATAATCAATTTTATAACTTTATTAAAAAGAGTAAGTGTTTTAATCTAAATTAAATCTAAATTGGGAGTTTTTGAAGTGCCACCAAAATATTTTAGTACCCATTTTAATTGGAACATGTGTATTTACAAAGATAAGCAATGCCTTCTGGTGTCTGAAAGTTTCCAATTTTATATCAGAAATACTCCTAACATCCCATTTAACTTAAGAAAGCGCAGTTTTGATAATTCAGAATGTGAAAAGTCTCTCTCCTGACTGATTATTAACTTTGTTTAATAAAAGGTAGAGTCTTTGCCATAACTGCACGGGTAATTCTTGGATGAGAAAGTACAGTAGCTAAACCTACAAGGTCACTTGCAAACTACAAATGGCTGGGCCTACAGAAAATCAGAGGAGTCCTAAAGGAACAGAAAGGTCAAAACCATAACGCTTTGAGACAAAGACAAACAGCAGACCGACAGAGGAGGTATTCTGAATTGTCAAGTGTGTTAGATCAAAAAATATAAAGTTAGAATTTCTGAGTATAAAAATAAATAACTTAATTAAATGTATATGCTCATTTAAAAGCAAGTCCATACCAATATGCTGGCTATCTTAACTGTAGCATCTATAACTTTAGCTCCGATTTTTAGAGTAGCCAAGGTAAACACAGAAATCCAATTGCTGGATATAAGATTCAGCTTCAAAGATGCTTATTTCAGAATTGTATATATTGAAAAGTAAAGCAAGAAAACCACCTATGTCCAATAAGAAGCTGACTAAATGTTCTTTTTTCCACATGAAATACTATGCAGCCATTTAAAATGCTGGCATAGAAGTATTAATGAATGTTGGAAAATATCCATGACATAGGTACTGTTAAGTAAAAAAAAAAAAAGAGGTTGCAAAGCACTGTGCTCAGTATACTCTCATTTTTGTAAAATGTATATACATTATAAGAAAATATCTAGAATTCTCTATATAAAAATTTTAATAATGATCATCTGAATGGTGGTATTATGTATAAATTTTTCTTTCTTTTGATTATCTGTTACTTTCAAAGTTCACCACAATGACCACAAATGAGTTTTTTAAAATACCCAGTGAGTGGCAGGCAGTCATTGCTCTACAGTCAACCAGTGCCTTCACTTCAAGAGATTCCCTGTATAGCTCTAAATACTTCAGTTACAAGAAAACACAGTATACATAATAATTAGGAATTACATCTATATAATTCTTTTCAGTTTCGAAACGTCGTAAGACAAGCTTTCTTATTTCATCCTTACAACAACCAAGCGGGGATAGCTATTTCTATTTCACAGGTGGAGGCTCTAAAGCTCAGACAGACTGCATCTCACTCCAGGAAGACAAACATCCCTGTTACGTGTGTCAACATTTGTCCTCCTGGGGTCTGAGCTTCCACATCTGCACAAGTAAGGGGTCTTGAACAATGATCCCCCAGCCAGTTCTGCTTCTACGAAACACCAACGGATATAATAGAGCTTTAAGTTGTATTTTGTTTCAATTAGGAATGGGCAGAAGAGAAAGATTCAAAGACTCTAAAATGTCCACAAAGTGGAAGTGTGCCTGGGCTGCTGTGCATGCATGCCTACCCACACCTGTGTGTTCACTTGCTCCTCTACTCTCTTGCTCTGTCTCTCAAAATTCTATGGCTCTAGCTTCATATTACGCAAACCACTTGCTTATTAACGGGTTTTGCCTTGTACTTAATTTTATTACGTACAACTGAAAACGCTGAAGAACTAACACAAAATATAATTCTATACTAACCTCAATTCTAATACTTCCAGAAGTCAACCTAGCCAAACAAATGCCGTCTGTGTTTGGGTCTGAATGTGGTTCTTGGCCCACCTGCATTAAAAGCATGTGAAGCACTTATTAAAAACACAGTCCCTTGGGCCCCACCTGAGAACCACTAAGTAAGACTCCCTAGAACTTGGGACCCAGGAAGGAGCACTTCAACAAGCTCCCTGGTAATTCCTTATTTGAGAATCATCAAGGGAAATGGATAACCATGGGTGGGAAATGGAAATGCCTTTAGAAATCTACCTATCCAAAAGACTTTTATGTCACATCTACCAACTGCTTCTGCAAGGTACAGGGTCGGTTACAATTTTAAGGAAAGACGTGCTTACTTTAGGTAAGAAGTAACATCTAAAGAGTTCACTCCATAAGCTACAATGCAGTCCCACACTCTGAGTCAATGAAACACCTTTTTGCCTTTCTTTCCACAGCAGCTAAGTGACCAGCCAGCAGAGACAGAATTCAATCCAATTATCGGAAATCCCCATAAAGAACGCTGGGTGGTTAACCTGAATCTTACCTAGGAGGCAGCAACAACCATAGTCTGAAGGAATTGAAATGTATTTTATCTAAATTATTTACCACGCAAACGGCCAGCCGAGCTGCAGCATCTAACATGCCAGGACTCTACAAACGAACAGTCCTGATCCACTGCACAGGTGCTAATGCCAATAACTACAAAGCAATGAAAGGGAGGCTACTTCTGCAAGCAGAAGAATCCCCTCCACCGCCCTGCCCAAAAACCCCACCTGCATCAGCTATTTATCCCATACCACTGTCCGCATGTTTCAAACTGAACTGGAAAAAGGAAAAATCATGGAGCCAGGATCAACTGCCTGGTCAAAGCCACTTAAGTCCTGTCCAATGCTGTAATACCAAATACATGTGTCTGCAAATGGGACTGAACCATCTTATCTTTAGAACACTGCTGCTTCCTCTTGACCTGCTATTGTAATTGGTGAGGCCATTTATTCCTGTGGAAAATTGCTCAGTACAGGTTGAGGCTGCAAGGGTCATCCGGTTAGTCATCATTTCTACCCAGGATGCAAGTGAAGGACTCAGACGGAACCTCAAATACCTACGTCAGCACAATCATCATCAACAATGCACAGCCAGTGCCAGAACACCAGAAAAGCTCTTAACTGAATATACACCAGATACCCGGGGGATGGGGCTCTGCCTCCCTGGATTTATACTCTCTGACTTCTCACGTTCCAGTGCTTCAGCAACTGTTTCCTGGGTGGAATGGCCCAGGGTCCAAAGAAACTATGTGGGTGGGGCAGGGGATAGAGAAGAAATAGCAAATCTGAATAATACTTTCTTCCCATCCTCTTCCTCCTGTGTCTAATATGAGTGATCACAAAGTCATCTAAGCAAAGGCTCTCCCCAAAAAGAGTGATGTGGATAGGGCAATCCCATAGAATGTAGGTGAGAACATGAATTCTGTGATCCAGGCAGATTTTTTACAATTCTTTTTCAAAACTAATAGAAGTTACAGTTTTCCAATATTACTGAGGAATCGAGACACAAGTGTATTTGGCTTCCGATGGGAAACACCACAAGGAAGTCTTAAAGCATTTACTCCTTGAACAAACACAGCCAGTTAACCTAATTAGCTAACTACAACAGTATTTTCAACACTTGGATTGTGAGCACCCCAGAGGCCAGTCACTGTTCCAAATGCCAGTCAATCCGAAGCAACAGCTTTGCCAAAGGAATGCCAGGGAGGCGTTGCTGACAGCAGGATGCCAGCAGAAACCTGGGGGTCCTGGGTCCCGTAAATCATCCACCATATTTTTCAAGCATAGAGCACATCTGCAGTCTAAAATAATGGCTGAATCCAAAACCACAAAATCAGCCTCCCGGAGTTTCCTCCTCCTCTCCGTGGGTAGAAACCCCAAGTCAGTTCCAGCGTCTGGCATTCCATGGAAAATGTGTGTCTTTATTGTCCATGGCAAGGCACCAACAGCCGTTCTGAACAGGATGCTGACTCACATCTGCCGAGACACATTGACTGCACAAAGAAAATGGATTTCATTTGTGTTTGATGAAGGGCTCAGGAGGGTTGGGGCTGACTTGGAAAACAAAGGAAAACTGTCCATATCTTCTCCTTTCCTAGATGATGGGGAAAACCACTACTCGACTAAGATTACTGAGCATACCAGCATCAAAGCTGAGAAGAAATCACCTTTACAAAAAGGTCAGAGGCACGCCAAAAAGAGAGGACAGGGCAACAGAGCTATGGGTGTGCACATGTGGACATATTTCATTTATTAGAATAATAGTAACTTTTTGCCAGGCGCGGTGGCTTACACCTGTAATCCCAGCACTTTAGGAGGTCGAGGTGGGCAGATCACCTGAGGTCAGGAGTTTGAGACCAGCCTGACCAACATTCTAGTAGAGACAGGAGAAACCGTGTCTCTACTAAAAATACAAAAAATTAGCCAGGCGTGGTGGCATATGCCTATAATCCCAGGTACTCGGGAGGCTGAAGCAGAAGAATGGCTTGAATCCAGGAGGTGGAGGTTGTGGTGAACCAAGATTGCGCCACTGCACTCCAGCCTGGGCAACAAGAGCGAAACTTGGTCTCAAAAAAAAAAAAAAGTAACCTTTTACTGAACCAGGCATTTATATGAGATGTCCACATTCTATCATGTAATTCTCATCACACCCATCTGAGGTGGGTGCCATTGTCATCCCGGTTGTACTAATGAGGAAACCAATGCTCATAGAAGGCAGAGAGAGACTCACTCAAGGTCACACAAGCAAGACACCTGCAGGGCTAAGATTCAAACCAGGACTAAAGACCCTGGCTCACTGCACTAGGCGACTCTGCCTCCTGTGATACAAAACGATGCAAAACTTGGAAATAAAGCAAGAGGAAGACAGCATATCCTCCAGGTATGTGCTGGAGCACCATCCCACAGGCCCAAAGACTCCCGTTCAAGGAACCCGCTCTTACCTGACTTGCTACTTACTACTGATTTGGGCATAGATTCTGTGGGGTTACATGTTAACTTGTAGATTTTGGTCAAGTAGAAAGGAGAACCCCAAAGGCTGTGGCTTCACTGACCTATAGGATATTAACGGTCTTGTATCCAGCTCAACAATCTTTCTTTTCTTTTTTTTTTAGACACGATCTCACTCTGTTGCCCAGGCTGGAGTGCAGTGGTGCAACCATGGCTCACAGTAGCCTTCACCTCCTGGGCCCAAATGATCCTCCTACCTCAGCCTCCTGAGTAGCCAGAACCACAGGCACTCACCACCCATGCCCAGCTAATTTTTAAAAATGTTTTACAGAGATGGGGTCTCCCTTTCCTGCCCAGTCCCTCCCAAAGTGCTGGGATTACAGGCAAGAGCCACCATACCTGATCTGGCCCAACAATCTTACTCCGACATTCTTCTCTCAACACTTACCAACATCCAGTCTCTCAAATTCTCCCTGAACCAGACTTGCCTCAATGCATTAAATAAATGTTTAATATATGCTCATCCTATAAGTCAAGTTTACACTTTTTTTTTTCAGTCTTTCCCTCCAATCTGGCTCTTTTTTATGTTTACTAATAAAACTGTTAGGAACTTGCTAGCCTTAAAAAAAAAAAAAAAAAAAAAAACAGACCCTTTCCTTTGAAATATGTTTAAAAATACCAAGCACACCCCTAAGTTAATGCTGTCTTCCCTGTTCTCCCTTTACTACCAAACTCCTTGGCAGATTGGTCTAAACCTACTCACTCTTCTATATCTACTCAGGCTCTTTCAAGGTGGCTTTCACCCCATAACAGTGGAATCAGCAATAAGTTCACCAATAACCAGTCTCCTAATTAGCAAGTCACACAAGCTTTCTCAGCCTCCATCTTCCCCTGCCCCCCTCCCTGTCCCCCAGCTTTCTGCCTGTGTCACGTCTGATCACCGTCTCCTCTTTCAAACTTAATATATATATATATATATATATATATATATACATATACACATATATATATTTTTTTTTAATTACACTTTAGGCTCTGGGGTACATGTGCAGAACATGCAGGATTGTTGCATAGGTACATACATGGCAATGTGGTTTGCTGCCTCCATTACCATCACCTATATCTGGCATTTCTCCCCATGTTATCCCTCCCCAACTCCCTACCCCTCACTGTCCCTCCCCAGTCCCCCACAACAGACCCCAGTGTGTGATGCTCCCCTCCCTGTGTTCATGTGTTCTCATTGTTCAACACCCGCCTATGAGTGAGAACATGCTGTGTTTGATTTTCTTTTCTTGTGTCAGTTTGCTGAGAATGATGTTTTCCAGCTTCATCCATGTCCCTACAAAGGACACAAACTCATCGTTTCTTACTGCTGCATAGTATTTTCCATGGTGTATATGCGCCACATTTTCCTTGTCCAGTCTATCATCGATGGGCATTTGGGTTGGTTCCAGGTCTTTGCTATTGTAAACAGTGCCACACTGAACATACGTGTGCATATGTCTTTATAACAGAACGATTTATAATCCTTTGGATATATACCCAGTAATGGGATTTCTGGGTCAAATGGAATTTCTATTTCTACGTCCTTGAGGAATCGCCACACTGTCTTCCACAATGGTTGAACTAATTTACACTCCCACCAACAGTGTAAAAGTGTTCCTATTTCTCCACAT